>WOVY01005537.1:0-71050 GCA_013436015.1 Rhipicephalus annulatus
AATGGAATGGATGGATGCTATGAGCGTCCCCTTTATAACGGGGTGGTGGTGACAAGTATGCCACCAGGCTCGACAAAAAAAAAAAATTTCCTTTTTTTTTTTATGTTGGCCTAATGCCTCTACTTCGATAAATTCTATCTTAATGGAAAAAAAGGTAAATTTCAGCTTAAGTTCTCTGCCATTTACGGCACAATGTCCATATTTTATTTTCCAATATTTATTTTTGTCCTTTCTCTCTAATTTTCTGCCACCAATACTCTAACCGTCTCTTACTTATTTCAATCGCGGGGTGTGGTTGTTCAGCTTTCCATTGTGTGTCCTAAAAACCCAAGGCTTCCCTGTAGGTTCGTGCCCAAACGTTACACCTGGGTGGATATTCTCCACATTTCACTCAGAACATGTTCCGCCGTTTCCTTATCTTTTCCCGCAGCATGTGCATTGTTCTTCTTCTTTACTGAATCTTGCTTATAACTACGCGTTTCTAAGGCAACCCGATCTCGCTTCAACAGTTAAGCGCTTCCCTGAATTATCGTAAAATGCCTCCCTCCTTATTTCATTTTTTGCCCTTTCGGTAGTTACTCAAAGCCGGTTTTTTTCTCCATAGCTGCCATCCAGTAAATCCTCTCCGCCTCCCTGACTTTTCCCTTAACGCTCTTTGTTGACATATGGCTCACAATACCAGCCGTATATTTACTAGTGAGTCTTCTAGTTCTTTTTCTCCACTGTGTGTCCACGCTCTTCCTATACAATAACCGAACACCTTCTCTGCCCATCTACTCTCCTTCATATTTCTTAGCCTTTCTTCGAACCTTATTTTGCTCTGCGCTTCCCTCGCCTCAAAACCTGCCCACCCCATATCGCCCTTTACAGCCTCGTTTGTCGTCTTCCCGTGAGCACCCAACGCGAGGGCGTCCCACAGTCCTTTGATTTACATCCATTCCCGATTGCACCTCTGCCCTCATGCACACCACTGAGTTCCCAAAAGTGAGCCCTGGAACCATTACACCCTTCCACAGACCTCGAAGCACCTCATACCTATTGTATCCCCACAACGCTCTGTGCTTCATTATTGCCGCATTCCTCTTTCCTTTTGCTGCCGAGGCTTTTCCTGTACCTCCATGTATCTATCACTCCTCATTTACCCATACTCCAAGGTACTTGTATTCACTTACCCTCGGTATTCTTGGCCTTGTATGGACCACCGTCTGATCACAGGGGATCATTGAATACCATCAAACCACACTTCGTACACTGAATCCTAGTCCAAGAGCTTCACCTTCCCTTCCGCATATATTCGCCAGCTGCTGTATATCATCTCGACTGTCCGCAAATAAGACGATATCGTCCGCATAAAATAAACCTGGAAGCTTCTGCTCAATCATCATGCCGCCCTGTTTTGTGACAGATTAAAACCAATGTTGCTACCTTCTAGCGCTTTTTTCCATACTCACCATGTACAGCATGAATAACAGTGGGGACAAAGGACATCCCTGTCTCAGACCCCTGCTAACCTCAACGTTCTCTTTGCTACGCATTCCTTCCCACTCTATGCAAACTGTATTTTCTCGGTATATCTCCCCTCAAAAGCTGTATACAGTCGTCGCCCATGCCCATTCCTTTCAATATATCCCACAAAATTCCTGATTAACGTTGTCGTATGCCCCAGTGATGTCTAGAAAAGCCACGTACAAGGGGCCTATTCTCTATTTTAGATATTTCTATACACTGAGTGAGAACAAACAGGTTATCGTCTAACCGCCTGTCGACTCGAAATCCGTTCTGAAGTTCTCCCAAATATCGTTATGTTCGCCCATGTTTCTATTTTCATTTTACTGCTTGCATCGCCAACCTGTATAGTACCGATGTAATGGTTAGTGGTCTATACGAGCGAATCTTGTCCTTTTCTCCCTTGCCTTATAGATTAAGTTCATTCTACTTTGTCGCCAACTGTCCGGTATTTGTCCGTCCTTTAAGCTTTTTTCTACTGCTTTTAACAATGCTTCTTTAGTGTTATGTCCTAGATCGTTAATGAGGCTAACGGGAATCCCATCTAAAACCCGCGGCAGTGCGCTTTGGAATTTTTCCTTCGGCCTTTTTCCAGTTGAAATTATCTAGTACTAGCTCTTCCTCTGTTGCTTTCTCCGCCACACTTTACTCACTGGGAAGATCCCCTGGACGCTCTTTTGAAACGAATCGGCTGTTACCTTTTGGATGTAACCTAGCGCATCGTACCCTTCCAATTGATTTCCTCCTTCATCTAGAATATGTTGTTGCGTTGTGACAGACTTCCTACCTAGCGCCTTATGTGGCTCCAAAAATCCTAGGCGCGGCCTCCTTTTTTTCGTGTATCTCTGTCATCCAGCGTTCACTTTCACCTTTAATTTTTGCCTCTACCAATTTCTGTACAAGGGATTTTTTCTCCAAATATACTTCCCATATTTTTTGACTTCGTCCTGCGGCCGCTTCTCCTTTTTTTGCCTTTCTATGCTCCCGTGATGCTTCGCGTCGCTTCTCGATCGCCTCCCGGATTTCACACCTGAGACAGCGCCCCCTACTGAACAAACGGGCGCATACAAATACGCCTGTCACCGGTGCACCTCCGAGGGCCACATTTGTGTGCAGTTGCCGGATTTTCGCGGGCGACGCCGCCACCAATATATGTTATTAATAACAAGCTACGCATAAACAAATGAAAAAAATATCGAGACCAGCTAATACGCATCACTGGCACAAAAGAAGGAGTTCACTGTGAAGTAAGGGGCCCGTCGTGTCAGACCGAAGTTATGACGAGCGAGAGAAAAAAAGGCTAATAAATCGCTGGCGGAACCGTGAGCACGGGCCCCGACGCGCTTTCAGTGTGCTTTGAAAAAAGCCCCACAGGTGCCGCGCTGCTGCAACGCCCGCCAGTTGAGCGTCAAAGGTGGGCGCCGAAATCGTCTTTGGCGCGCGACGACAAACCAGGCACAGAGTTCTCGAGGAATATCCCTCCCTCCGCGCCTCGGACGTCAAAATTTACGAGTTGGTGGCATGAACTGCAAATAAAACAGCCCAGCAGCAGAACGAGCGCCTGCTTCGGCGTTGGCAGTGCCGTAAAATTGGCCACTTGGGGGGACAGCGATCAATAGCATCCCCAATTAGGGGCTCGAGCGAATTCTCATCGTCCGGCTTAATCACTACCTCGTCCGATCTCGAAAGACGACCCTGAACTTTGCACAGACGCCCCGAAGCGCGCGCTCCTATCCCGGCAGGGCGGCGCGATGATTCGGATGAGCGATAACCGCCGTGGCGCCCCATCATTTACGATGCTGGCCAGCCATGTCGCCAACGCTTCCACACGGGTGGTGACGAAACTACTCGAGAACGCATGAACGGATCGTCGTGCAGACGTGGCTGTGAAACCGAGACAGTGCCTATGGAGTGCTAAAGCATTCGCAAAGTTGTAATGCGACATAAATGAAAAAATATATATATAACGCTTTTTTGACGAGCCATAACTACGACACGAATATTAGGCGCGCCATAAAGCATTGAAAGCTTCGACCATATGGTGCCACTGCCCCGCCGCGGTGGTCTAGTGGCTAAGGTACTCGGCTGCTGACCCGCAGGTCGCGGGATCGAATCCCGGCTGCGGCGGCTGCATTTCCGATGGAGGTGGAAATGTTGTAGGCCCGTGTGCTCAGATTCGGGCGCACGTTAAAGAACCCCAGGAGGTGAAAATTTCCGGAGCCCTCCACTACGGCGTCTCGCATAATCATATACTGGTTTTGTGACGTTAAGCCCCACATACCATATGGTGCATTTCATCGAAGTGCGACAGCTGCTGCTGGGATCGAACGCACGACTTTCTAATCAGCTGCCCAACGCTGTAATCATAACGGCAGACGAAATGAAAGAGTGAAAAACGTCCAAGAGTATCGCAAATTATCACTGCACAGCGAAATGATCGACCTAACTGAACGGTTTCGTGCAAGCACCGCACAAACATTGCGCAGTTACTTGGTATAGTTCTGGAAGGCTGGCGTCGCAGGCCTGTGGAAGCCAGCCTTGCGCAGTCCCAGAACTAGCATGCTAACTTTTTCCTGGCGCAGACCGCCACACGGTCAAAGAGAGGGAACAACAGCAGCGCTTTTACTATCAACTGAGGGCTTCATTCAGAAAACGTATACCGATGCTACCATGGGGACCGCCGTAGGTGCAATGTCCGGAGCTAACGCGCCATATCTGCTGTGCTCATTAATCCCGGCAGCAGCGACTTCAGTCCAGGACCAACCTTCCGCCAGCCAGCCTGGGCCTGCCGAACCAGTTAGCGCGGATCTCACGGGACGTGGCTCAGGCGCCGATGTTACGCCACGGTTCTGAGATTCCCGAATAAAGGTAGGGAAATATGACATAATGAAGGCGTACATATAGTTAATAAACAATGCTGCCTTCCCAGTGTACTTTCTCTAGTGTTTCCCCGTATATGGCCGCGCGTCGAGGGAGTCACACGAAACAGAGTTTTTGCGCTCGAATAAACGCTTCAAACTTGCTTACGAAAGGTTCATCCCGCCTCATGCTATCAATTGCAGACGCCGCAGCCTGCCAACGGGAACGACTAAGCACGCTGGGCGAAACAGAGAGGACCAGATGAACTAGCTCACTCCAGGAGATGCGACAAATGCACGCGTTGCCCAGAACTAGCAAAAGAAATTAGTGCTGACGAACATAAGCAAAAGAAAAAAGAAAACACGCCATAGATGCTGCGTTTCAGTTATGTGACAAGGACACTGCAGACACGCTTTTTATCCCACCGAAAGAATGTATCTCAACGCTTCATCATCATCATCAGCCTGACTACGTCCACTGCATGCAGGACAAAGGCCTCTCCCATGTTCCGCCAGTTAACCCGGTCCTGTGCTTGCTGCTGCCAATTTATACCCGCAAACTTCCTAATCTCATCTGCCCACCTAACCTTCTGTCTCCCCCTAACCCGCTTGCCTTCTCTGGGAATCCAGTTAGTTACCCTTAATGACCAGCGGTTATCCTGTCTACGCGCTACATGCCCGGCCCATGTCCATTTCTTCTTGATTTCAGCAACCCTTCGGTACACCCTTACTATAGCACGCGGAAGGAATCGCATAGCAACACGTTAGAATTCTCGCCTTATGGGCCTTGCACAAGCTATGAGAGCCCATCGAGGAAGAACAAGATAAGGCTGCTGTAAGTGCAAAGCGAGAGCCGCCAAGCAGCTCGCCGGGCCCTGGTGTCAGTCTCGCATGCCGCGAAAGGCCTTGGACGACTGGACTGCCGCGGCTGGTCTCCTCCGCCAGCTCATCGGCGACTGCACCCTGCCTCGTGCGAGACCCGAAACAATGATAAAAGACAAGCGGGCTGACCTTACGTGAGTAAATGCGGTAAGGAGCCGCAGAAGACTGCCACGCCGCCAAGTGGCGCTGACGGCGTCAGACGCTGTGCCGTTGGATCAGCGACGCTTGCCGGCGCAACGCCGAAATGGCCGCGTAGATCGACGCAAATTACGGCTGTGTACAAAAGTCGCGACACGCCGACAGAACGCATCTCCGCCTTTTTAGAAATTTAATCGATATCCGATCAGGCATTAACTATGTCGGTGAAGGCCGCTATTTCGTACCAATACATTTTCCCGTGCTGACGTTTTTCGCAGCTTGGCAACAGAGCGACGTTACCAACGGGATCTGCCGGCCGTGAGCCCTGGCTGATAGCTGTAGAGTAGGGCATCACTACAACATAGCGGCCCAAGCAATTGAACTGTGTTTTCAAGCTTGGTCACAATCATTAATGCCACCGAGAACCTAACAAAGAAATTACTTGAACAGCGAGCGTACCTAAATATAACCAAGATGGCTATAATCCAGAAAGCGATTTTTTAGGCACCTCAAAGCTGAAAAAAGCGCCAGGTTTGCGCGGAAAGCGCAGCACAGTCGCAGCAAAAGCTGGGAGAGCGCCGTTTTTAGAACCCGTTGCAAATTCTCTTGGGGTTACTAATACAACTATCAGCCTTTTCTATTCCGTCCCTTTAATTCCCATTCCCTGCGCGGCACTGTGCAGGTGCCCTCACATGAGAGAGGCAGTAACGGCACCAAGCTTTATTTATTCCTTTTTTATTGCGATAGCAATTATATGGACACTTTTGGCTGGATTTCGCCGCCATCATGCACCATATATGTTGATTGATTTGTAGGCTTTAACGTCCCAAAACCACCATATGATTATGAGACGCCGTATTGGAGGGCTCCAGAAACTTCGACCACCTGGGGTTCTTTAACGTGCACCCAAATCCGAGCACACGGGCCTACAACATTTTCGCCTCCACCGAAAAAATGCAGCCGCCGCCGGGATTCGATCTCGCGACCTGCGGGGCAGCAGCCGAGTAGCTTAGCCACTAGACCCCCCGCGGCGGGGCGCTTTAAAAGTCTCTACGCGTTAAATAAACCACCGCGAAGTGCGTGGCCCAAGCAATAGCAACAGTGTGGTGTTGTTACGGACATCGGCGACACCGGACAACTACGGCACCCCTGTTGCGATCTCACAACAGCTTTCGCTGTAAAATATGCACGTTAAAAGTGGTTCGTTGCACGGAGACAACTTCGGTACCCTCCCACACACACCGATGCAGCAGGAACCCTCCCCGCAAGGAAACGTCAGCGAGTGCACCGCTATAGGCATGGTCCGGGGAAGTGATTCTTAAATGGAAAGAAGATAAAAGTGAGCCCCGTAACTGTCTCTCAGGGGGAGGACACCTCAGTAGCTCACGGGGGATGGGGGTAAAGAGGGATTAAAAAGGATAGGAATTAAAGGTATAGAGATAGAGAGAGGCGCAGGGACAGCCACATACGAAAGTACGAAGAAGATATCAAAGATGGACACGGTCGCAGGAGTCCGAGGACGGGGCACCACTCAGCGAGAGCTCTTGTCGGAGTCAAGAGATGGCGTAGGGCCAGCCCAGTCGGCGAGAGCTACGCTGACGTCGGATATCGCGAGGGCACAACCGGTCGGCACGAAATCCATAGAGCGATCCGGTATAGGACCGCGTCACGTTTGGCGGCGCTGCACCTCGTTAACCCGGTTTAGAAAAATAACACGTGCTACGGAGAACTTTGGCTGCGGTCCGATGATGATCGCACGCGAGACAACTATGGCGGCTGCCGCGCTAGCGCCCCTTGCGGAGGACGTGACGCAATACCAACTATACGATTCTCTACACGCTACGGGTGGCACACGTTCCTTTCATGCAGGATTGTTCCCAGACGCAGCATGGTTCCAACATCGATAGTAACGTTGAGGACGCTACCATCTGTTCTCTTCCGTCTTCGTCGTTATCGCGCTGTGCCCAAGTATACATAGTGGAGAAGGACTCTGAACAGAGTTTCTGAAATCGCTTCGCGATTCGCCTTTCCTATGGCTCCAGTCAACAGACGATGCAAAAGAGCATCAGCGACTATAGCCTAAACCGCTGCACAGCTTGAGATGGTATCTACGATACTTGCAAGTGCACTTCTGTATGAATTGACGCGTTATTTCGTTATATTTCACTACTTTAACTGTGAATAAGAATGTCGAAATATAGGTGTAGCCGGAGCGTGTAGACTGCCCACACGAGATGCATCTGTCTTTAATTACATCAGTGTAAAATATTTTCACGAAATAGTAAACGGAATGGAAGCCCCGATTGTGATCGACTCGTTCCATATATCGCTCCAAGAAAGTCGGAGAAAAAGCCACAAAGCGAGCTTATCGGAGCAATATATCTCGCAATTGACATATCATGAATTCGATTTTTAGACAAAACCGATGAATGCTTGCCCTGCGAAGCTGTTGTAATAATAATATTGTTCGAGATTAACTTACCAGAACCGCGATATGATCATGATAGACGCCGTAGTGGAGGGCTCCGGAAATTTCGAACACCTGCGCTTGGTTCTTCAACGTGCACCTAAATAATCCGAGTATATGGACCTCAAACATTTTTGTAAGCCGCAGTAATGAAAACGAAATACGGCTAACCACGGGTTTTAGAACGCCGGTTTAGAAAGACATCAGCAAGCCTCAAAACCCGGCACTTGGCATCCAGCGGACGTGATTAAAGCGCAAGTAACACACGGACAGACAACAAACACATGCTCTACTAGCACCACGACTGCCATTGTAATATTTTACACGAGCATTGTTACACGGACCGCAAAAAAGCCACTTTCGTAACAATATCAAACACCGCTCAATGGTCCATAATTGTCGTTTTCGAACGCAGCGACGATAAATAAAAAAAAAATCAAAAGTCAGCGAAAATGCCACACCAGAATTGTCGCGTAAGCTGTAACACCGCCCTGTAATAAAGAGTTGTCCCGCAGCAAATTATCCATTCCATACAGTTAAATAGCACGAAGTGTAGGAGGTTGAATCCTGTCCTGCGTTTTCTGCCCACGCTGTTTTGCACCAAAGACAGTGCAACAGAGCACGCGCATCGGAAAAAATACACTCCCCCACGACCAAATCACTTTTCCTCTTTGCCACGGATACACGTCTGCCGCTCCCTGTGAAAGAGTGCGATAAAATTTGAAGATTTCACCACCATCGCTCTATCGCAATCTGCCAGACTCCGATAGTCGGCCAAGCGCAGCAGCCTCGGCGCTGACAGCGATAGGCTAAAGCCCTGGCTACCAGTCAAAATGGAGTCTGCGGTACGACATCTGACGCTCGTTCGGACGCTTCATCACTAACACACACGCTTAAACTTTCGCAAGAAATCGTATAGAGGCGCTGAACACTGCGGGCATTTCCGCGGTGGCTTTTTAAGTCTATCTGAAGCACGTTTCATGAATGTTTACTTCAATACCAAGCCTATATATACTAAACGAATCACGATCATGTTTCCTGCACGAAAATCGTAATGAGACCAGAAAAATCAGATTAACGCAATGAAATCGAATGCTAATGCGATTAGCCACTGCTTTAGTGAAGAGGAAGAGGTTGCAAAATCTGATCAGCCTGTACTCAATCATGGGCTCATCACCGATGTCACCCTGCAGTATCATCGAAAGCTACACAGTCCCAAAACTGTCGTAGCGCTGTAACCGGTGCTTTTTTTTTTATTATTCACTAATGACGTCTACTCTGTGAAAACACTATAGTAACGTGTTTTTCGAATGCGGACTGGGCAGAGATCGTCGACGGCAGGGGACTGTTCCCTACTGTTTCAGTCGGCCAACAGAAACATAAAAATAGAAAAAAGAGCAAGCAAAGAAAGCTTCCAAAGCGACCGGCTGCTTCACAGCAGAAGAGCATACACGTCACTCGCACCAGCCGCAGGAGACAAACCGCATTCCGGCAGAGGGCTCACAACCCCCCCTCCCCGCACCACCACTCCCCTTCGTTCTCGACTGCCCCCTCCGCGCAAGACGGGGCCGCACCCCCTCCATTGCTTCTCGAGTCCTCCCCGAGCCTGCCGGCATATCAGGCCTTATCTTATCTGGGTTTCCCCTCTGCCTTTAGTCAGCGCTCGAACGAAGACCAAACGTCGCGTTCACCATGGTCGCAGTCACCCTTATCACGTTTTACTATCAGCGAAAAAAAGAAGGGCCAACCACGACGCACCGGTGACAGGAGAAACAGTAGCGCCAGCAAACTTCAGAACAAATTCTAAATAAAAGAAACCGCATACACAGAACAGAACGGCCACTAAACTATCACATTTACACGAGCCGCGGCAGAGAAACGAGCGCTAATTTGGCTAGAGAACGCATCGAATTGTTCATGTGTATTCGTTTCAACGGACCCTTTTTCCGTAGCCCGGCTGTTTCCCGATTATCTTACAAAATGACTTCACTTTACCTAAATGTTCTAAATTGTCTGCAATAAGAATACACAGCACAGTAGTTGAGCTAAGGTGTAGGTTTAAGAACTAAAGCCTGCAACAAACGAAAGTGAATGAAAAAATCTGGGTTCATGAGAGTAATCGGGCCGAAAGCGACTGGCACATTGACCGGTCATTCACAACAAATCCAACGAAAGAGAACTAGAATGGGAACCAATATGTGAAGTACTGTATTAATTGGGTTGTCAGCACATTCTCCCGGGTAATGTAATGCGGTAGTTATACGGGAACGCCGCGCTGCGTAACTTTACACAATACTTCCCGAAATTCAGCGCTAAACAACGTTGAAAGAAAGAAGAAGACACCATGCAAATAAGCGTGCAAACACTCGACACAACAAACAGCATGCGTGCGTCGTCGCATTCTCACGTAATGCGCGCTGGAAGCGCATGAAATGAGAGGGCGACGACAAAGCACCTGGCGCTCCAGGATAGATCGAAACAGTTCACGATTAGTTCACTCACCGAATAGCGAACCGAAGGCGTCCGACCGCGTGGGCTTCGGCGAAGCGTAGCCGGAGGTCGCTTGCCCGGGTAGGCCAACTATCTTCTCCTGCAAAAACCGGCACAAACCCGAGGTCGGCGTCAGGCCCCTCGCTGTCGACGCATCTTGCTGCAGCCGAGATACTCCAAAGTCAGCGTGGCACGACGCGGCGAGGCAAGCCGAGGTCCTGGCAGCGGCGACGGCGGCACTTACCTCCTCGCCTTCAGTTACCAGGCTTGACTTGAGGTCCGTCAAGTTCTCCGAGGAGCGCTTCTCCTCTTCGCCTTCGTCTTTGAACACTTTGATCTCGTCCGAGGAGGCCAAGTCGTCTCCGCCGCTGCCATGCGGCATCGTGCCCGCACACACGCCACCGCACTGCACACAGAACACGCGTAGCAGACCCGCCTTCAACGGCAGCGCTCGTCGCCACCGCCACAACAACGCGACATCGCCGAACCGCTCCGCTCGCGCTACTTGCTGCCGGGACAAATCAGAGAGCACGTGCACCGCGAGGTCTACAAGCTGCAGCCAATGACGAAGCGCGGGCGCCGTCGGGGAGCTTCGGAAACCGAACGCGTAGAGCGACCGAAGCGCCACTGCCGTCGAAATTCCGCAGGGGCGCTACTTCGCACGCCTGGCGGCTTCAGCAAAATAAACAACAACACGTGTTAGTGCTCCGCCGCTTCGGTGAGGGCGCCTTTGTCCGCGCAGGAGTGAGGAGGTGCGCCAAAAGGGTAAACATTCCGGAGCAGCGTGACCGCGCGACGGCCGATCTCGCCCTCCTCGCCCGCCAAGCCCGTGAAAACGCTAACGAGATGGTGCGGCGACGGCCGGAGGTGGTGCTGTCTCCGCCTCGCGCGCCTCCGGCCTGGCTACTTTCACCGGCCGCATGATGGCACGGCGCGCGCTATTACGTTGCCGGCGATCGTACGGGTCGCAGACTGTCGCATGAACACGCCCATGCAGGCACTGCGCCGTGCTCCCGACCAGGCTGCAGAAATTAGGTGCCTTTCTCCTCTTCTAACCACCACCATGCAGTGCTATCATTTCGCCTTAGATGGCAAGGACCCGTGGGCCTAGACTTCGGTGCATGTTAAAGAACACCAGGTGGTGGAAGTTTTCTTGGCCCTCCTCTACGGCGTCTCTCGTAACGATATGGTGGTTTTGGGACGTGAAACTTCAAGAATTATTATTATTATTATTAAATGGCAAGGATATGTGCGTTATCAAAACGTACTGATATCGCCATGACGTTCGACATGATGTACATTCCAACGCTGGTAACACATGGCGTTTCTGTAACATGTACGTAGAGCGCACAAGACAAAAAGCCGAGAGAGGGCCGTAAGATCAAGCGTGTGTCTTCGTGTGTCACATTTACGCCAGCCGTCGTCTTGCATCTATCATTCGCACTTTCTTTTTGTTTAAGGCGCACTTTTTTTTTTCACAGCTGACAATACGTTTAGTCTCTCGCATTAACGTTATAAAAACCCTAGCTTGGAGAAGTTCTGAAAATACTATATCTCATACCCTAAAAGGTGGCTACGTCTCGTAAAGTAGTAATTAGGACTACTCCCCCTAAACAAAGTTTTTAATACGAGCGATTTTAGTGACCAAATTAACTGCAATTTATAAGATATTCCCACGCTCAGTACACCGTGCACAGAGCTGGGCGCCGCTGCAGTGTCGCCCTCTCTTGAAGATAAACAGCGACAGTTTCGTGGGCGAAGGCTTAACTCGTCGCCTTTCGTTGCGTCGCCGCGGTCCTCTTTGGCGCGTTGCATACTTCACAAGGGCACGCGAGTCCGCTCTTCTGATCTTCGCCACTCTTTAATAGAGTTAAATGTTGAGCGAATTGGTGTTTGAACATAAGTACCATCGTAAGTAGCTCAACCAGAGAGAACTGCAGAAAGGAACAGACGCCATTTGACCTTAGAAGTGTGGCAGCTTAGAAGTGTGGCAGAGACAAGAAGGACCCGAGCCTTCGTGTCCTTCTTGTCTCTGTGTCGTCGTTCTGTTCTCGTGCTATAACTATCGCCATTTGACCACCGATGTTAATACAGGCAAATTTACAAGTTTATCCACATATCTAAAAGGAAATACAGATTTAGCTCCTCATATTCCAGAAGTCAAACGGCGTCGCCCTGTCGGTACTGTCATGTCTTCCAAGGAGATCATCAAACTCTATTGTAACCAGATATTAGATAACCTTGGATTTTTGAGAGGAAAATGAGATTCAGTATTTGTTCCGGCTTCTGTTTACGTGAAGGGAAGCTCTTCGACCCTCTGCAGCATCTGCCGTCCGTAACGACGCCCGAGGCCATGGGTTCTAATCCCGACCACGGTAATTTTGATCAGGCCGAACCGCAAGAACGTCTTCTTGCATTGATCTCCCTATTGAAAAAAAAACGTCCACCATAGGAGTGGTGGATTCCACCATCCACCATTTTGGTGGATTATGGCGGTGGAAATGGTGGCACATGGAGTATGGTGGCGGATGGTGGATGGCTTGCTCCAGCCGGCAATGCTGGAGCGTGAAGCAGCGTCAGAACCACCGCGACAAGCTGCCGCTAAAGAAATAATAAAAATAATTGTATAGAAAAGAATGTATTAAGCACCCGTAAAAAAACACTGCGACAGCGTGGGATCGAAACTGGCACCTTCGAATTATGAACTGAGTATACTAACCCCTGCGCCACGCCGACAGACGTTCAACTTGTCAAAATTAACACAGTCTCCCATCCTTGTTGGCACCGCAGCACCGCAGCACAGGCTTGCTTCTGCGTCAGTGGAGATGGCAAGTTTCACCGCAGCATCCCTATCTCCCCGTTAATTGTTTTCTTTCAAGTATCATATTCTTGGACTGTCTTACGGTCTTGCAGCCACCAAAACCTCTATTTCTTCCCATAATTGTGGAACAATGGGGCTCTTCTTCTTTAGACGCTTCACCTGTGTCTGAAGCTTGGCCCCTTTTGCCTGCCTTCGTGTCGTCCCAACGTTGCTGCAGGTGATCCATCTATAGCATTGCTTGGAGCGCTGAGGGCATGAATCCTACTTCATGTGCCTTAGCTACCACCGATTCGTGGTGTTCGCAAAAAATGATAAGAAAAATGATGCGATGACGCAGTTCTCACGGCGACCTGCCTTCGGTTACCGGGCTTTCAGAGGAGGTAAGTGAGGGGTAAAGGTGGGAAGTAAACAGCATGTGGTAGAATTAGTGGTCCCAGATTGAGGAAGACCCCCCCTGGCCTGCTTTAAACACTGCTTTTATAGGGGCACTGAAGGGAAATAATGAATTGCTTTACACCAATGAATTCTACTCGGAGAGCTGTAATGACGTCAGTTTCAACATCGTACGTTCGTTAATTGAGGGGGAAAAGTCTAAAGCTAGGTTTCGCGCCGATAATCTCCGCACATGAAATCAAGAATTCCATAGAACATTTGTGCTGCGTTTTGACGACATCAGTCCAAGGAAAGTTCCCGAAACTTGGTATGTTAAATCTGTGACCCCATCAGAGTACCATTTACTTCATTTTGTTTTTACTGATTGGGAACGATATATTCCCTGGATGCCGCTGTCAAGATCTACTAATGACGGCGTCAAGCTGACTGGGCCTGGAAGTTCAAGATGAAGTCGCCAGTCTCACCAGCCGCACTTTCTTTTCGCACGTTTTCTCACTTACCAAGCGTCTTGTCGTGGCAAGCTTGGTGATTTCGGTACTGTGAAAGAGTAATTTACTGATTCTAGAATAATACTTTTTAGGGTCCCTTTAAACAATTACGCACGGGCAGGTCAGACTGAGAGGTCAGACTTTGCCCTCCCCCTTAAATTATTGGAGGAGCGGTGAAGGATGAGGGGGGTGGGGTCTGATGGTTAGAGTGCTTTGGCTTGTGGCTTGACAAAGTTATAGCTGAGCATTTGATTATAAGTTCATCGAGGAAATGCAAAAACCGTAAGCGGTCATGCATACCTGTAGGGGTGCGATTTTGTGACCAAAAAAGAGAAGCGTTTGCTTTCCCATATAGTTATACTTATTGCATCGCACTTTCGTCTCCAAGTATGATTCCAATTATTCAATGGAGGACAAGCGAATGTTTCGCGCGACCTTTTACCACATGCAGCACATACGAGTATACATGGTAGCCGCCATACATATTGTTCCCACCATACAGCGCTTTCTGATCGATTATACTGTTAGCTTAATTTCATGTCAAATCATGTAGGGATCCGCGAACACGTGATCGACCACCAATCGCAATCTCACCATACATAATAAATTTATGAAAAAGTTGAGCGTACCCACGAGAAAGTAAGTGCAGAAGCTTGTGACGACCTAAAACGTGCACAGGTTCAGGCATGTCGCAGGAAAAAAAAAGCCTCATATAAAGCTGGGTAGCTCATATTCAAGTGACATACGGCAAGTATAGACCACAAGCTGTTGTTACGCCTGCGAGTCCACACCGAACGTTCATGCCTCTGAAAAAGGCAATCTGTGTCAAGGCCAGCACGCGAGCCCGCCTGACGCGAACAACTCAACGGTGTCATCACGCGGCGGCGCTGGTATGTCGCGCAACGCACAGGGAGCCACCTCAGCCCACGAGCCCGTCGAGGCAATCGGCGCCTTCCAGTCTGGCGAGTCTAAAGCTATGTTCACACTACGGTCGTAACGTTCGTAACAGCTCGTTCGGCGTATCGAACGCAACGGCTATAAAAAGCGTTACCGCAGTTATGCCGATACATTTGTTCACATTTACAGCTACGTACATTACGATTTTTACGATAGGCCAATCATATTTGTCACTGTAGAATCGACGTCACTAGCGGTCCAATATGGCTCCCATCAACACGCGAGCGCTGGCCGAGTTGGACTCTGGACACCTGCTCCCATGCATCTCGCTGAAGTTGTTTATCCCGGTACGTCTTGAAACGCTGATCGTACAGCAACGGTCGCCGGCGCACTTCCTCTATTAATAAATCGTCGCTAGCAAGCGAATCCATTGCGCACACTTTTCACTTCCCAGAAATGTCCAACAACTAAACCACACCAAATGAAGACAGTACGGCAGGCAGCGCGAAACAACTTTTTACGCACGTTGCGAGCAAACAAAGCCAACCCAATCGTCACCGCGGAATGGCGAAGTAGCACTTCCCGCGCCGGCAGCTACCGACATCGCCTCCGCGATGCTGCTGCAGCCGGGAGGACAGAAGTCCCGTCAGGTCTCGTGACCGGTTGTTGAAAACCGAAAGCTGATCGGTCATTGGCTGTGTCGTAACGGTCGTAGTATCGCAGTCGTAAAAGTTGTCTAGCCTTTAACACTCTCACCCACGATTTATGCGTTCGTTGCGAACGTTGGTACCTTTACGTTCACAGTCTGAACTAGACGCATACGCTTGTTGTGCTTCCGCTTATGCGTGTTATGAAAAATCGACGCCTTACGACCGTAGTGTGAACATAGCTTTACGCAATGCGTGGCGACGTCACTCGTCCTTGGCTGCAACCACGCGCAGTGGCTCCAGGTTTGATGAGAATGACGCGGCCCAGCGGCGAGCCCCATTGGAGGATTCTGACCTCTCGGCCAGCGGTGCTTATGGTTGGACATTTGGTTACTCAAAGGATCCACCCGGTGCCTTAAAAAACAGCCCTGCGGCGCGTCGCCAGCAGTAGACCTATGTGTCAGAGAAGAGAGCTCGACTCTTCGAGTCTCTGAGCTGTCGGCCTCTGCCGAATTTTTAACGCCTCTGTATCTATGCTGTACATAAACCTTGTTTAACTCACCGTCGTCTATCAGCTCTGCGCAAAAGCAGTCGCGAGCTGATAAACCTAGGCTACCAAACGTCTGGTGACCGTGTCGGTGGAGATCGGAGCAGTGGCGCCTTCGGGACTGTGTTGGCGTCGCCCGGCTTTCGTAACACTGTGTTGAATTAAACACATGGCAAGCGCAAATATAGCGAGTTTATATGTAATGACGACTCAGTAATAAGGGAACAGAAGCAAGAGAGCTGGTGGAAAAAAAGAAAAAGCCAAGAATCTAGGAAGACAAGAAAATTCGCTATGCGATCAAGAAATGATTCGCGAAGCCTCACGCGAGCGTATAGGCAGGATATTGATTTGATATGTGGAGTTTAACGTCCCAAAACCACCATATGATTATGAGAGACGCCGTAGTGGAGGGCTCCGGAAATTTCGACCACCTGGGGTTCTTTAACGTGCACCCAAATCTGAGCACACGGGCCTACAACATTTCCGCCTCCATCGGAAATGCAGCCGCCGCAGCCGGGATTTGAACCCGCGACCTGCGGGCCAGCAGCCGAGTACCTTAGCCACTAGACCACCACGGCGGGGCGTATAGGCAGGATAGTAACAGATAAATACACTTAAACCTTAATTGAACGAGCTTCATGATCCCGCAATTTTCGATATATCGAAGTATTTCACTTTCCATAACCTCATGTCCTTGAACCTGAATGTTGCGAAGCATGTTCATCCGTGCATTCAATATTACGAAGTTGCAGAGCTGCACCGGAGGAAGACCGAATTGTAAGTTCTGCTGCTCCCTAAGTGATAACATCAGTCGAAGAGAAAAGTGCTGACTCGTGACTGTCTCTCCTTACGAGGACACCTGAACAGGTTGAAAGAGGGATGTGGTAAGGGAAATAAAAAAATACAGGAAGTATAATATTGGGGAGGAGAGAGAGAGAAAAAAAGTGAGCCTCATTCGATCTGCTTCCCGCAACGGACTCACAAGCCCTCGCGTGCCACACGCAGCCGACCAGGAAAACCCCCAAAGAGGCCGGACATGTATCGCAAGAAGGAAGACAAACGGGCCGGATTGGCCAGTGGTCATATGATTAAGTTGCATGCGGTTTCTGTGAACGATCATATTGTATCACCAGAGCACGTTAGACCTGCATATTGTTTCGGTTTCACACGTGACACTCCGCTGCCATGAAGAAGATTAGATTAGATTAGATTTGTGGTGTATAACGTCCCGAAACCACCATATGATTATGAGAGACGCCGTAGTGGAGGGCTCCGGAAATTTTGACCACCTGGGGTTCTTTAACGGCTGCCATGAAGAAGACTACTTCTCATGTGCGGTATTAAAGTCGCACTTGCAGGATCCTAAATTTTAAATTTTTTTCTCGCATTACTGAAATTTGGTTTGTGTACTGCCTCAACATGCCATCCACGCCCTAAAAAAAACTCTCTTGGCGACTACATTTTGCTTAAAGGACAAGTAACAGGCTAAGACTTCTTTTTTTTTTACACCCCTGAAAGAAGCTCGACAATTAGTGCATACCGCGGCGATCACGTTTTCCGGATATTACAGTGCTGCATGCCGTGCAGAGCCTACTTCTCGAAAAGCTATCCCCGCACCCCCCTCCCTTCGCCTGGCCAATCCTCCCTTCACACGCAGTAACGCAAAGTCGGTGATCGGCGAGTTGACGTAGCAGGCGCTGCACCGTGCTCCCAACCGGGATGCAGTAATCAGGCGCCTTCTTCTTCTAGCCCCTGCCACCAATACGCAGCTGGTCGATTGGTCTAAACCAGTCACGACAATGGTCTACGCCTTCCCGTTAGGAAGAAGTGCGGCGAGGCCGCGCGAAAATATAAAACCAGCGGAAACCGATGTTCTAACCCCTGTAACCTCCTTAATATGGCACGTATTCGCGAAGTTCTTGCGGCAGCATGTTCACGAAGTAAAAGTGCACATATTTCTCGTTATAAAAATTTTTGGACCTTGGGGTTGTTTACTGGCCCTTTTAAATTTAAAACTTCCGTTTAATCACACTCTGATATAACGAAGCAAATTGGCGATATTACCGACTTCATATTTTCACCTAATATACTACAAATTTTTTACCTTTTTGCCTAAATTTTAATGTACTACAAATAAATATTCGAGGATTCAAATTCTGCTTGAAGCGAGCTCCGTCGCGGTGGTCTAGTGGCTAAGGCACTCGGCTGCTGACCCGCAGGTCGCGGGTTCGTATCCCGGCTGCGGCGGCTGCATTTCCGATGGAGGCGGAAACGTTGTAGGCCCGTGTGCTCAGATTTGGGTGCACGTTAAAAAACCCCACGTGGTTTAAATTCCCGGAGCTCTCAACTACGGCGTCTATTATAATATTATGGTGGGTTTGGGACTTTAAACCCCACATATCAATCAAATATGCTTGAAGCGAAAAATCAAAGATGAACGTGGTCGTTTTGCGTCAGACGTTGACAAGAACAAGGCTGCACCAATGGATTATCTTGAAACCAAATCGATTCACTGTTACGCGGTAAGTCTGCTACTACAACACAAAATATTCCAAATGAAGGAGGAAATGAATTTGAATGGTATTAGGTACATCCGGAGCGTAACCGACGAATTTTGTACAGCGAGAGCTGTTATAAGATCCCAACTCGGGTCACTCGCAGTTGTCTGCCGCTGCCACCGCCGGTGTCCGAAACCATATCGCGCGAAATTATAAAAAAGAACCTAACACCATTGAGACAGTGGGGCTTGAACCCAGGTGTTCTGGGTGCCATCTCAGTATTCGACCACCGAGCCATGCCGATGTAGGGACTTCTTGGCAAACTTGCCTTAGGCATGCTTAATGTCGGAAAAGCAATCGAGTTGATACGACTTATAAAGCGTTTTGAAACAGCGAAAGAACAAGGAGTCGTCGCCCAATGCAAATAGCGTAATGAGCGGGTCGTCCAATGCTCTAACTACAGTGTCTAGAAATATACTTCTAGACACTGTAACTCCAACTCGTTACAAATTCTTGTTTTTGTTGAGCTCCTAATTGTGGCACATTCCCACTTCAGGCATAATTCCTCATCGTCGTCAGCCACTGCATGAACAATTGGCACGAAATTCCTCGCAATAGTTCAGCGGATACCACGCTTCTCAGAAGAGTGACGCAAAATAACATAGCGAATGCCGGCCTACTATTCTATACTTGTTATTATTATTGCCGTAGTGAGTATCAATATATATATATATATATATATATATATATATATATATATATATATATATATATATATATATATATATATATATGCAGTTCGATTTATGAACATGTAAGCACAATACATACTAGAAAAATAAGTTACAATATGAGAAGGGGTGAACGTGAAATACAAAAAAAATATTTTGACAGTAATCAAACACTCGCACTAGTAAAAAAAAACACTCGGAAATGAGTTCACTGTAAATAAGTGTACAAAATTGAAGAAAAGCAGGAGAAAGGAGGATTAAAAACCCATCGACAACAGTTTTATAGGCACAGACGATTTTGACAGCAGTTTTCGGTGCTGTGACGACTCGCACCGCCGCCGACACTTGAGACTTCCGTGCTACGCTACCGATCGCCAAAGAGAGGGAAGACCACTCAACCCTTTTTCTCGGTTCCCTCTTGGCTATGCGTCTCAACCACTTTCCACACAGAGGGATTTGTGCCGGGGCCGGGAAATAGGAGACGCTACGACCTGTTCCTAATTACTGATGCATTTCATTTATTACTAGTTGCAAACACTCATGCTGCCCGCGTACAACAACCACTACACAAAATTATAAAACAAAATTTAGACACTAGCGACGATGGACAGAGGTCACGTAAATGAAGTAACTGCAACACTGATTGATATGTGGGGTTTAACGTCCCAAAACCACCATATGATTATGAGAGACACCGTAGTGGAGGGCTTCGGAAATTTTGACCACCTGGGGTTCTTTAACGTGCACCCAAATCTGAGTACACGGGCCTACATTTCCGCCTCCATCGTAAATGCAGCCGCCGCAGCCGGGATTCGAATGCGCGACCTGCGGGTCAGCAGCCGAGTACCTTAGCCACTAGACCACCGCGGCGGGGCTAACTGCAACACTACAAGCGTACGCAAATGTAAAGGAAACACATGACGACACAAATGATGAAGTTATCAATTAATAAAACCACGCAATGTCTCAACGCACCGCGTCCCTTCCTGCAAAGCTCGTCTAAATAAGGTACATAAAGTTCGTCTTACGAGTTGTCCATGTGGTCGGGAGCTCAGTCGGAGCTGCATGTTCGAGTCGTGGCTCAGGGCTTCTTCCTCGGGTCACTGTCCGATTCTCGTCTTCTCTTGTCGCCTAGGATATCTTGGCTCATACCCACATGGGGGATTGGCCACACTGTACCTCATAATAGATAACTTTTTTACAACGCTTGCTAAAAAAAGAAAGAGAAATTAGGAACAATAATAATGTACCTTAAAGAAACGTGAAAAAGTGCAGAAGAATGCGATAAATCAGAATATAGAAAACAAATTAACAAGAATTTCGTAAAGGTCCTCATCGTCTTCGTCGTCTCACTCAGTGATTACCATCTTAGTCTTCTTTCATAACGTCTCACAATCACTCGCTTCCTCGTTTCCCATCTCTAACTTTCATTCCTCGTCACACCATCCCTGCATCAATCATCTAATCGACTCTCATCGCTATCTCTTCACACCGTTATCTTCCTTTTCCATTCCGTCTCTCTGCCATCTAGATCTCATCGCATCATCTCCTCGATCGCCGTTGCGCTGTCCTTTTTGCAGTACCCGACTCCACCCCTCCGTAGCACCTAACCAATTGCCACTGTTGACACGACACAATTCTGTGTCAGTCGGTGTGTGTCAGCATCAACGACTGCCCCCGCAGCCTACGCCAGTGGAAAGCCCTCTCCCAAGCAAGGTATAGAGCAAGTAACATTGTACAAACTCAAACTTTAGAGGGAGATAGAGATGGGCGAGCTGTCCGATGACACTAGAATTACGGGCGACCAGGAGTCCGAATGTTTCGACAAAGCGCGCCGTTTGTAATGGCCGACGCCCGGAATTCGGAGTGCTGTGCCGAAATGTTTTCGGCCGCTCCGATTGCCCCGGTTTCCGGTGCCCGACGACCCGATGTCCAGATCGAGTTTCGACGCCTCCATGCAACCCGGTGTCTCCCGAAAAATTCTCCACAGTCATCGCTTCTTCGTCCTTCAACGCCGCAGGTGGTCATCCGGGCAGAACGCAGTAATGAGCCATGGAGTCACGGAGGCTGACGGAATGTCAGGCCGGGCCCGGCACAGGCGCTACAGCAGGGTCGCATGTACAGAACAAGAGGTGCTATGCTGCCCCCCCCCCTTCCATGCCATAAATCTGAAGGGCCCACACGGAGCATCGCCACCGTATACTGTCCGTAGACAACAAGGCGCCACCCGGTCCTGGTGTTTGCGTGGTGGGCCCGCGAGAACCGTCGACAGAATCCTTCCAGGAACTACACTCCGAAATGCGCATTCGTTATCCCGACAGTTTTCCTTTTTTTTCCAACGCGTGGGTTTAAGAAATTAACGTAAACATCTTTAAAGGCCCGGGGTTCAGTCCGCGTTGGCGGGGACATCACACACTGTTGCGTAGTGCGCCGAGTTCACGGGCCACCAAGGTCACCAGCCGTTTGGTAGCGTGTGTTTCTCAGCTCGCAACTGCTTCTGCGCAGAGCTGATAGACGAGCGGACAAGACGACGGTGAATTAAGGCAAGATTTATATACAGCATAGAAATAGAGGCGTTACATATTCGGCACTAGGGCCGACAGCTTAGGGACTAGAAGAGCCGAGATGTTATCTCTCTGACGCATACGTCGGCTGCTTATCGACGTGCCGCTTGGCTTTTTAGATGCGGAAGCATCTTATACTCGCGCCTTGTAGTGCGCCGTCCGCACCGCTTCTCGAGCATTCGACAGCTGACGCGCGCGCATGTGCCGTCGCGCCATCGCCCACCATCTGTGCCGCACACGCTTCTCCTTCGAGAACATTCGACAGCTGACAGCGCATGCACCGTCTCGCCGTCGCCATCTGTGCCGCGCGCGCGCTTCTCCTTCGAGAACATTCAACAGCTGACAGTGCATGCGCCGTCGCGCTGTATATATACTCAAGGTCGGCGCTCGCTCGCTCAGTTGCCGCTCGTCGGTTGGTTTGTACGGCGCGTCGACGTCCAAGGTCGCGGTGAAATGAATTCCAACGAATCCACAAACACAATGATCAACGTCCCTTCGACCAGCGCCGTCCTTTCGCATACGTGTGTACGTGTTCACTCATTTAACACCCCCTCCTACAACCACGTTAACCAATTTAGCCATCGACCCAAGTAAGTCGCAATTTAACACCCCATTTCACAACCACGTTAACCAATTTAGCCATCGACCCAAGTAAGTCGCACTTTAACACCCCGTTAACCAATTATATGCTCCGCATCCTCCTCAGTGTTCCCCCGAGGGAAGCTGCGGGCAATTTTTTTATAGGCCCCGGGTTATGTCTTACGTCACCAACGTCCAATCGGAACCGCCGCTGGTGGCTTCAGCTTCCTCAAATCGGGACCCGCCACTGGGTAGCGCCATGATCCTCTAATCCGGAGCCGCTGCACTGAGCTGCACCAAAGGACGAGTGATGTTGCTACGCATTACGTAAGACTCGCAAGACTGGATGGCGCCGATTGCTTCATCGGGCTGTTATCAGGCCCGTGGGCTGAGGGAGCACGCCGTGCGTTGCGAAAGACAGACAAGCGCCGCCGCTTGATGACGTCGTTGAGTTGATGGTGCTAGGTGGGCTCGCTCGCTGGCCTTGACACAGATTTCCTTTGCAGAGGCAATGGCGTTTGTTCTGGACTCTCAGGCGTTACAGTGCATAAGTACTTTTTAAGAGTATGACAGAGTATGACAGATTTGGATGCGCAAAAAAGCGAACAGGTGGATTATCTGATGAAGAACAGAGCAAGAGAACCCAACTGAGGCACTGTAGTGGTTAAGAATCTCAATTTTATAAGAAGGCAGGAAAAAAAATTCTAGGTACGCAGGTATATGGCTAAACAGTGTTACCATTAACCCGATTAGAAACGCGAAAGAAGAAAAAGAAAAGTGAAAATTCAGCTGAAATGACAGCTTGAAATATCGTCTTTCTTCTCACATGCCGCCGCTTCGCCTCACTGCGCCGAATAATTCTTGAGAGACCAATTGGTATGCTCGGAGGAGGAATGAAAGAGGAAGGCCAGGGAGGTTAGCCAGTTCTCAGACCGGCTGGCTACAGATTGCCAGTTAATACATTCACCCTATTATCATTTGGAGCCAGTCAGTTGGGTGTGGGCCGATGTGCTATGCTGTCAGCGCTACATAAATTCATCAGGCAACCGGAACGATACGCTGCTTGTGGTGCTACCAGATATATTCAATTCTTTGTCCCCTTGTTTTATATATTCTGGTTTATCGAAATCTTCTGCACTTTTTCACGTTTTTGCAAAGGAAGATTATTATTGTTTTTATCTAATTGCTCTTTTTTTAGCAAGCGTTGTACAAAAACTATCTGTTAAAAGGTACAGTGTGGCCAATCCGCTTTGTGGGTATGAGCCAAGATCTTCTAGGCGACAAGACAAGACAAGACAAATATCGTTTGCAGGGGACGATAGGTAAGCCAAATTTATTGATGCCGAATATTCCATCAATTCTCACGTGGCCTCTTTTCACTCTGCTTCAGGCGTTTCATTTGAAGTGGCTTGAGAGTATCTCGGAAAGCTCGCCTTAGTTCTTCACCTGCCGAGTTGCGCCTGCGGCTTGAAGACGCGACCGAAGCACTCATCTTGTGCTCGTCGGGAAGGTACTCGCCGGCTATCACGAATAGTGCCATAGTCACAGCGGCGATGGCGAGACCGTTGCCCGTGTGCCAAGTAGGCCTTAAGAAAGCGGTGCTTCTCTGCGCTAAGGTGTCGCCCACTCAGCTGCAGACGATAGCAATGGCCATGAGGACGCAACGTGCAGTGACGGGGTACATCTGGAGGGTCAGCATGCTGAAATTCCAGAGAAGGCTGTGGCCGCTCACTTTTGTGAGGACAATTAGGACGTTGCGAACCATCTCATCGTTCACTGAAGTGGCAGTAGTGGCGTCAAACGAGGCGCTGAAGAGGAGTCCGTTGGCGACGACGGTGCGTTTGGGGCCGTACTCAACCACCCAGCGTGTTGACAAGAGACACACGCTGAGGGAAGTGACGGGGGCTTATGGCGATAAGCTTTACCGGGCCGCTTGCGGGTATTTCGTCGTTGGTGACGTAGCTGTCACGGGCGTATGCCCACACCATCCACGTGTAAAAATGAGAATGGTACGGACTCTGAGGCGCGAGACGCAGGCGTTGGTCTGTTATACCATCTCCGCCCCATTACGCGCCTGCGTCTTGCCCTGCAGGGAAAACAGTTGACGGCGGTGGGCCATGGTCACTTCGTTGGACCTGGCCAGGTGCACCGATACCCGTACAGTTTCTGCTGCGTGGCCTGTGGCAACGAGCCAGCTGGGAGAGTCCGCTAAGGTAAAGTACAGGGTTACAAGCAGGAACGTCGGCACCATGAGGAATAGCTCAAGCGTGGCCCAGCCGGTCTTCAGCGCTTCTGCGGCGGCCACCACGCTGTCGGGGACGACCAACGTGACCAGAATGGAGATGACGCCGTACAAGGGCGCCTTCTGCGGTGGACTCACTTCCCAGAGGATAGCGAGCACCGGCGGCACAATGCAACTCGTTGCCGCTGAGACGACAGCGCGGACGATGATGAAAAACTGGAAATTGTTTGGGAGGCTGCTTGCGACGCCCGTGATGAGCACCACCGGAATGGTGCCGAAAACGACCAGCCTGCGACCGGTGTGATCAACGAGCCTGGACACCAGGGACGTAGAGACGATGCAGGAGGAGGCATAGACGAGCCTGGCTAGCCCTATAAGCCACGCTCGGTCGCATACCAGCGCCCACTCGCTGTTGTTCCCGTACTTGTCCAGGTCGAACTCCCACGAGGTGCAGGGAACGACGTGACTGTTCGCTACACCGAAAGGCGGTTCGCGTACGGCGCTGTAGATGCCGTTCATTAGAATGGCCGACTCTTTCCACTGCTTGACGCTGGGGTTCCCAAATCGCTCGAGGCCACTGCACCAGTGATCCATGACGCAGGCGGTGATCCTGAAGCTTTCGTAGTGCAGTATGTACACCACCAACGAGATCGCTGCGTTGAGAAGGCTCACGAGCTCTACGCGACCGTCGCCGAACGGAGGCTCGTCGACGCCAGCCATCTCGGTTCTTCTTGGGCTCTAACTTCTCCAAGTGCTTCTCTCTCTGCGGCCATGCTCCGCAGGGACAATTGGTTGCCTGTTCATCTTCTTCTGTACCACAGGAAACGGGCGAGCGAGGTTTTCTTTCGTGGTAACACACACTGCTATTGTGCCACGCCTAAGCAAATTAAAGTGACAGTAATTTTGTCCTTTGGAGGGATTACAACAGGTTACAGCCACCGGGAGGTTTGCCTGCTGTATGTGCGTACATAATGAAAACAAAAAGATTGCCTTTTTACTCTATGTATACTATTATTTTTTGCTCTGAGACTATCTGATTGCCTGACCGATAGCTCGTGTAGTATTTTCATACAACATTTTCGATTTGTTTTGTGTTCTACAGAAACTCCATTGGATGCTTTGAAATACATAACCAACAAACCTAAAGATCCTGCCATCCTGGTTCTTGGCCGATGCCCCTGTGTGGGCGAGTGCCACGAATGCAAGAAAATCATCATCATCATCATGCACGCTCTGAAATAATAAACTGAATAGTCTATGGTTGCGGCAGTGCGCCGAAGGCATTCGCAGTTTACAGCCAGAGATATTGGAGGTGGAATTCCCGACCGGTGCTAACGTCCGATTTTGATTGTGAAGGCGTCAAAAAACTTCAGTTATTACAGTTCATATTATCTTGGTGGGGAGAAAAGCCAACTCTCGCTCACTTACGTGCGAGTGAGAACAATGACCCCAAAACCACCATTTCTGGGTTTCTAGCATGGGATCGAGAGAGCCATCTGGCTTTGCTCTACTACTACTACTTTATTATTATTATTATTATTATTATTATTATTATTATTATTATTATTATTATTATTATTATTAGCCTACGACTTTGTGCTCTCGTGATTTCATTAGTGAGATGTATAGCGAAATCGGCACGGCATGACATGACTCTCTGACGAGCATAAACGACGCATTATAACATGAAAACCATGATATTCGTGTGGTGAAAAACGTGGTTGCACGTTAAAAGCAGGCGCTCCATTTCCGGAGGCGTCTCTCATAAACAATCATATCGTGATTTCGTGACGTAAAACCCTGCATATTATTATCGCTATGAACGTCGTGATTTCCATTCCACGCTCTTGGTGATCGTGCGGCTGTTCTGTTAACTTGACATATAACAGGGTTGACGAGGGGTGACGAGGGTGTATGACGCACGTAAGTTACTGGCCCTAATGAGCCTTGCGTTATGCTATAAACGGCATGCATATGATGTAAGGCATAACTCACATGTCATGGCATCGGGGTGCTCTGGGGTGAATAATTGAATTGATATATACCAACACAAATATGACGACACACATTTATTGGACGAACATAAATAACCGGGGGTAACGTGAATATCATGCATGTCGTCTAGGGCCTGACTTACAATTCACGCTCATGGTGCGCGAGCGGCCGTTTCACTGTTTTTATTGACAACAAAAGTGATGTTCCGTGACGTGTCTGTAGTAAGAACACAAATGAGAGGTGGTAGCATGAAAATAGCTTCATAGATATCATGTAGGGCGTGACTCACATGTCAATTTTATGGTGGGATGGCAGTCATTTCGGTAGCTTTATATACACCAAAGCTGGGGAGTACAGTATACTGGGCGAGTCAGTATTCATTCATTATGTTACGGCGCGAAAAGAAGAACAAAACTTACTAAAGCACACATATGACAGGACACAGTGTTGTGTACTGTCATGTGTGTTCTTTTGTGAGTTTTCTCGTTTTTTTTCGAGTTGTAATATAGTGACCAAAATTAGTATCGCTTGATACGACTATATCAGTGAAGTGGCATGCCCATAGAGCCGATGAGGACGAAAATAAACGCGATGATAGCGCCATCTGGATTCCGGTGGCAGTTGTAGAAAGATTGAAAATTACTACTTTACTGACAATTGAAAAAGTTTTTATTATCTTCTGTACTTAAATAGCTTTTCTTGAACAAATAATAACTAAAAATATTGTTTGTATAGTTTATAGCTGCGTATAACACAAAATGAGTTTCAAAGCACCAGGGCGTTCTGATAGGGCTGCTGGCCATTCGCATAGCAGACGACGCCGTCGTCGTCTGCTTCTGCGTCATGGCGGTTCCCCAATCATTGAATCAGCTCCCTGTCTCAATTTATCTCGTTTCCATATAGTACAATGCAGTAAACTACTTACCAGAAGCTCACAAGTATCTTGCATACTTACTTTAGTAAGTGAGTGATGCCGCATACAGGCAGAGCGAGATGACAACGCTGATCACACAGACTTGTGGCAATAAATTGTTTTATTGCAAGTCAATCGACTTTCACATGATATGGTCACGTAGTAACGTTGTTGTAGGGCCGTGTGCTCAGATTTGGGTGCACGTTAAAGAACCCCAGGTGGTCTAAATTTCTGGAGCCCTCCACTACGGCGTCTCTCATAATCATATGGTAGTTTTGGGACGTTAAACCACACATATCAATAAATCACGTAGTAACGTTTTAGAGTGTACAACAGTGAAAAATATGTGTGCATCAGCGTTCATGTGCAAGCAAGGTACGTACTACGCATAGCTGCAACGCAGATCCGGAGCGCAGAAGCTGTCCAGCGCTGGCTGATATATCCATCGCACTCCACGAAAAGTTCTCTGCAGTAAGTAAAGGTATACTGATAACGTTCCAGCACTTCTGTAGCTGAAGATGTCGCAACACTTCGTTGACAGTATTCGGCAAGCTTCTTGTAATTAATATCAACGTATCGTATCCGTCTGTCTTTCACGACCAGTGCGGCCCGACTGCTTGTTATCAGGTTCGCGCTGCCATCTAAAGTGGGTCACCTTCCAATCTTCTACGCGTTCTCACTATTCATATTTACAAATGCTTAAAATTAAGTGAGAATCAGTTTTTTATGCGTATCATTCTGAAGTCTTACAAAGAAAATCGTTAAAAAAGGCTTAGATGGCGTTTCGTTTGCCGTCGCCGGCGGTGTGCTCTCGTCGCGGAGGAAGGAAAGATGGGAGGGTACAGTGTACTAGAAGGGGCCAGTGGAGTCAACGAAGCGGCCGCGCCGCATCTCGGCTGATTCTCCGGCGGGTTACAGTGGCGGCGGCGCTGTTGTCCCATGGTACTGACGATCTCAGGATCGTCTTCATTGGAAGCGCGCGCACCGAAGCCCGAGAAAGCGTGTGATTGACCGTTTTTAGCGCGTTTTACGCGTTTCCGAGCCTTTATAAGTGGACGCACCTGCTACGCGCCATGGTGCACGAGTGAATATGCAGGCACGCCGAAATTGCGTCGATACATTCACTGCAGTTTGAAGATGCTGCCGACACACACACACACACACACACACACACACACAGATATATATATATATATATATATATATATATATATATATCCACAAGTACACGCTTTTAAGTCACGCGTCACCGCCCCATTGACAATATCCATGCAATGACCCTTAGCACAGCAACTATTTTTAGGCGGTGCATTTCTCGTCCAACTACGGTAGACTTGAACTATTTTTAAGACGTCACACTGTCAAAAAGTGAAATTTACAGTGCGAATACGTACAGAGACACGCTATATTTAGACACATTATATACTACCTTTGACAGTTAGTGGTCGCTGTGAATGCGTGTAAATGTTTCAGTATACCCTGAAAAGTTAAGCTACGGCACCATTTCATGGTGTAGGGGATTCAGATTCCCTTCCTCTCCCCTCTTTACTTACGGCTTCCTGGTTCTGTGGGCGTTTGACACAGTATTTCTTTTAAATATCACAGCTTTCTGAGCGCAGCTAACTTTCAATAAATCGGCTCAGTTATTCTGACTATTGTAGACGCCTAACCAACGAAGAAAGAGTGAAGACAGAAGAAATCAGTGTAGGACACGCCCTTTATGAATTATTGTCGATCTCTCACAAGAGCTTTTATGGAGCTCAAATTCAGTAGATTGGGGTGTCATACTTCAAGGGCTATGACATCATGTGCTAGACATGAATGATGGGCAGGTACAGAGAAATCTGCACCAAGAAAGCGCGACGGGGGAGCCGAAGCGCATAGCAGTACCTGCTCGTGGCACGTGACTCTTTCAGTACTATTTGACTGCAGCGCCGCCACTACAGGCAACGCGGAAGGGATCAGGCGGTGAGGCGTGGTCACGCCACTGAACACTTCTAGTAGAGAGGGCATGCCATTTCCTTCCTCCGTGGGGCATGCCCAGCCTGTGCGCTACGTGAAAAGTGTGGAGGAAATGACATCATGGCGGCCATATTCACTTGGCACAATGGCGGCGATGCTGTGGTTACGTGTTGCGCAGTGTAGCTGTTCTAGCAGTGAGCGGCCGCGGCTGGCGGCGGCATGTGTACCTCTGCAGGTCTCATGCTGAGCCGTGGCGGACAATATCCGTGCTCTGCGCCACGTTATTGATTACGCAGTATTCTCCTGGCAGTTACTGTATTCTTAGCAACGTTTGCGAAACCTTTAGTCCACCACGGGGCCTGAACAGTGCGTAGAATGAGCGCATATCCATGTGTCATGCGGCGGATGACGGGGATGAAGCATTTGAAGTGTTCAGCGAAATCGCGTTGGGCACCATGACGAAGTGGAACGACGACGAACGCCTTGCAGGTCAGTGACGGTTGGGAAGTGCTCCTGTTTGTGGCAACGGACGGAACTGTTGTGCCCAGCAAGACGCCATGAGGACCATGTGCACATACGTAGTTTCGTGTTCGGTATGTGTACAGTAACAACTTGCATGTGCGTAATAAAACACCTTTTCTGTTTCGCTTGTTATGCTCGCCCACAGCATTGTAATCTCAACGTTAGAGCAACCGCATTCAAGTGTCACTTGCACCGTGTTCAAAGTCATCACAGCCGCAGAATGCTGACACCGGTGAGTTTCACGTGGAACACGGGCACAGTGGCTGGGCGCTGCGTCGGCCTCGTTTCGGAATGCAACCGTAGAAGAAAGAAAGCGCACGACCGAACGTGATGTCTGTACAGTGCGTGAATTAATGACGTGAAAACACTCGCCGTTGTCAGTGCACCTAGCGCGCGTTCTCTTGTACTTGCTTCGTTGTCGGGAAGCTGCTACTTGCTCTTAATACTCGGATGAAACGATTTCGCCGAAGGTGTCGCGCTGGCCCGGAGTGTTGAGCGCCGTTCAATTAGTTTCGGATCGTCACGACACGCGCGCTGCGCAGCCCACGTGCTTTCCGAGCCGGAGAGAGAGTCACGCCTTCTGCTTTACATTCGGATGTAAATAAGAGAGAATTTGTCCATTCAATATGGCCGACTTCCGGCTTCACCACGGCTTCACAACGAGTGACGTCAGGGCCTCTCCTAAGTTTTTTCCTTCCTCCATGGCTGTCGTCGTTTCAATGGTGGCGACACCTCACGGCGCGGCCGCGAAGCTCGCAACATGCCACGGGCCTGACTCTATGACAAACGTAAATAACAGGCGGTAGAATAGAAATTCTGATATGCATGTCATTTTCGGCATGACTTGCAAGCCACACTCTTGGTGCGCTGGCGGCCGTTTCGCTATCTTGATTAACACCATGAGTGGTATTGCGCGACGCGTCTGTGTGAAGAACATAAATGACGGATGGTAACATGAAATTCATTGCATGCATATCATGTAGGGCGGGACCTATACAGGCCACGCTTATTGCCCCGCCGCGGTGGTCTAGTGGCAAAGGTACTCGGCTGCTACCCGCAGGTCGCGGGATTGAACCCCGGCTGCAGCGGCTGCATTTTCGATGGAGGTGAAAATGCTGTAGACCCGTGTGCTCAGATTTGGGTGCACGTTAATCCCAGGTAGTCGAAATTTACGGAGCTCTCCACTACGGCGTCTTTCGTAATCATATGGTGATTTTGGGGCGTTAAACTTCACATATCAATCAAGGTTCCGCTTATGGTGTGGTGGCGGTCGTTTCGGTAGCATGATGTACACCAAAATCAGTATCGTTCGACATGAGAAGAGAGGTGAATACCGCACAGTTGATGGCAGTAAACGCGAAGTGAACAATTGACTTAATATTGTAAGTTATAGAATGAAGAGATATTCACTTGTACAAGTGGCGTTATTCCATAGAAGAGCTAAGTCCGCTTTAAGTGAAACTCATTAAAATACAGTTTTTCGCTACCGTCCACATTATCGGGCCTGCTCGAACCTGTATGCTCCTGTTGCCAAAACATAGTCGGTATTCGGGAGTAAAATTTGGACTTGGTTTTTATAGATTCGAACATTTTATTTGGGCTTCAATCGGTTACATAGAATTCGACGTATAAATTGAAGCGAATTCACGATATAGTAATATTTTGCGAAATAATTTACACCATCCTTGTGCTTTCTCCGGCGCCACCCTTTGTTGCATGGGCGCGATGGTGATATAGACTTATTCCATGTTTGTAAACATGGTAGGCGCCGAGTGACGTCACGGCATGTTGGCTCCGCCCAGTAGTCCCAGCTGAAAGCGCGCCACCAGCCTCCACGAACACGTGACGACGAGTGCAGCAGGGGCGCAAGCTGCCTTCGAGAACAGCGCGTCGGGACGCCTCTCGCATGTTTACAAGCAGCGGCCGCAACAGAGGAAATTGCAGTTGCTGCAGAGGGGTTCTGAAATGAACATATGAGCTATGTTGACGTGTAGCTCTAGCTTCAAGAACCTCATCAAACATATGAGGTACCTTAACTGCGGAAATGGAGCTCATTTGCGAAATGTCGTCATCGTTGCTGCCGCCTACGTCTCACGTGCACACTTTAATTTGTACTAATGCAAGGACAGACCCAGTTCAGCAAGAGGCTCTAGAGTACTATATGCAAATGCGTGGTATAAAAATACGTGGTCATGAATTGTTACGGTGGCCCCGCCGCGGTGGTCTAGTGGCTAAGGCACTCGGCTGCTGACCCGCAGGTCGCGGGTTCGATTCCCGGCTGCGGCGGCTGCATTTCCGATGGAGGCGGAAATGTTGTAGGCCCGTGTACTCAGATTTGGGTGCACGTTAAAGAACCCCAGGTGGTCAAAATTTCCGGAGCCCTCCACTACGGCGTCTCTCATAATCAAATGGTGGTTTTGGGACGTTAAACCCCACAAATCAATCAATTGTTACGGTGAATCTTCGTATATAATAAATGTGCCGGAGAAGTTATTCATGCAAATGACCAGAGGGACCTCGGCGACACTTTCGTCCGCAACACGCTTGCGATAATGCTTCAACAACACGCTGTGTGCAATGCGGTTACGTACTTGTAAGGTCCTCGGCTCAATTCGTACGCTCAAGCCGACGCTGCGAAATGCGTACGACTGGGCAAGTTTCTTGCGTGATGTTTTTCTGTGAATTCACACAGAAGTGAAAATCTAGTGAAGCACACCAGAGCCAGAACAGCCCTCTACGATACACTTGTGTCAGGTGTGTCATCGCAGGCGCATATAATCAGAAAAGAGCATAGTCTAAGTCATCCTTTCGTTCGCTGTTACTTCAATGAGCCGTACCCACGCAGAAAGAAACACATGCTCAGTCGTTGGCTCGATGACCGAGTGACATTTTTAGTTCACGTCAGCCTGGCGATATTATTTTTAGGTGTTGCAGACTTTGGGTTATATCAACAATGCCAACCGTGAAAAATGCTTAGCATATGACAATGCTATTCAGAACGTTAACGTGCTTTGAGGTAAACGTGCTCAATACGCCTCCACGGCTTATTAAAAAAAAGCGTAGTTTCGTGGCTTATTCCAACGTTTGAGAGAGCTATATAATCGCTTTTTATGGGTAAGCCGCTCCAAAACATAACCGGTGAAGCGGCGTCGAAGGCCAGTTCTCGCGTTTCACAGCTGCGGCTGATCGGTGATGAGTTTCGTCAACAGAAAACTGAAAAAAAAGAAAGACCTGGTACATCTTTTTTGTGCTTTAACGTGCAAATCACCGTGAAAGTTCGTCGGCACAACACTCTTTCTTCTTTGCACGGCCACAAACAGCGCACGCACCAGATAAAACACAGCAGAAACTGTGGTAGGCGCCGCGGCTTTTGCGGACTAAGCGAGACCAAACGCCCGACAACAGCGCAACCGCATTTTCGTGACGTGTTTCCGGTGGAACTTGTCTATGGACTTGTAAGGAGAATGGTCTTTCCTGGCCCCAGGCACAACAATCTGCACCATATTTTTTTGTTCCCCGCATCTATTGAATGCCCTAAAAATGATGATGATGAGACCTCCAACATCGCTCGTACCCACTCAGGGTGATTGGTCATAAATTTATTGTATGATTTTATGAGACATTTTGAGTATGGAATAGTAATAAGATAACCAAAAGAAGAACAACTTAAATAAGTCGAAAAGAGTGCAATAATTGTGCTTCACCCGTTAAGATCAGGCAGTGTAGTCTTTATCTCGAACATAAATTAAACTGACCAAAATTATTAGATTAAATCGTTATGGAATAATAATACTTACACAAATAGCCAGTTACACCACCGCGGTGGCCTAGTGCCTAAGGTACTCGGCTGCTGACCCACAGGTCGCGGGATCAAATCCCGGCTGCGGCAGCTGCATTTTCGATGGATGTGAAAATGCTGTAGGCAAGTGTGCTCAGATTTAAATGCACGTTATAAAACCTCAGGTGGTCGAAATTTATGGAGCCCTCCACAACGGCGTCTCTCATAATCAAACGGTGGTTTTGGGACGTTAAGTCCTACATATCAATCAAATCAATAAATAGCCAGTTAAAATCTCATTCGTTTTGTTTCGTGAAGATAACTTCGTACAAACGGCATCGAAAGCGTTCTTGTGGCTGAAGCCCAGAGCCGAAGGGACCGGAGGTAAATATATCGTCACTTGTGCAGTTCAGGCCAAGGTTAGCGAATGGGATAACAAGAAGCATTTTGCTTAGTAATCGCTATTGACAACATTACAAAGATTGTGCTCTATTGTTGCCCTTCAAAAATAGCATAGAGGTGACATCGCCAGACTAGCCCTGTGTGAATATAAATTTAAATGAGGGACATGATATCGTAATCTATTAATATGATTTAGAGTTTTATAGTATATGGCGCCATTGGGTTTTCCACTAAAATAATAAATGACTAAATGCTGTCCAATATGTTATTGATTCCATGGCATCTGCAGGCAGTAAAAATTTTATATACCTTATCTCAGTTATACTGGCAACTACATCCGAAAGTATTGGACCATTAGGCTTGAGCTAGGGAGTTAGCCATATCATTTCAATATATTAAAACACCAACCGAAAAAAAAATCCTGGGAACGTCCCTGATCGCACACAGCCATGATATCGTAAGAAGCAGTAACAGCCCACAGGAATCTTACATCCCACCAGTAACGACTGCGGGGAAGTAAAGAAAGCCCTATAGAAGGAGTGTGAAGAGGCGAAGCCACTGTTAAGGAAAAGATAACATCAGACCTGCTGAAAGATAGTAGAGAGATTGTATTATATTATAAAAACTGGCCACCCTGTATACTAAGTGTCTCTTGACCGGCGGGAAGGCGAAGTGTCTCCGTAAGGAAAGGGATATCAAACACTTGAAAAGTTACAGGCCGATCACCATATTGCCCGTTTTCCACAAACTATTTGCAAAAATAATAGTTAATAGAATTGAGGCGACATGAGAGTGTGATCAACCGCAGGACCGATCAGGATTTTGTACAGGCTACTCCACAATATACCATATTCATACTATCAATCAGGTGATAGAGAAATGCGTGGAATAGAACTGACCCCTATACATAGCCGCAGGTTTCATAGATTACGAGAAGGCATTTGACTCAGTCGAGACATCAGCAGTAATGCAGGCACTACGAAATCAGGGCATCGACGAACCGTACATAAACATACTGGAAGAAATCTACGGCGGAACCACAGCCACTATAGTCCTCCATAATTAAAGTGACGGAATCCCAATTAAAAAGAGTATAAACTAGAGTATAAGACAATTAAGAGGGGTGTACACCCTTCTTATTTAAGGGTGTACACCCTTCTTAATTAAGGGTGTACACCCTTAATTAAGAAGGGTGTAAGGCAGGAAGACACGATATCTGTGATGTTGTTCACCGCGTGTTTACAGAAGGTTTTCAGGGCCTTAGATTGTGAAGAGTTGGGGATAAGATTTAATGGTGAGTATCTTAGTAACCTGCAATTAGCTGAATACATTTAATTGATGAGTAACCCAGGTGACGAAATACGGCTCATGATTACTGAACTGGATACGGAAATTAGAAAGGTATATAGGTCTGAAATTTAATATGTGTAAAACTAAAGAAATGTGCAACAGTCTCGCCAAATAACAGCGCTTTGCGATAGGTGCCGAGACACCTATCGCAAAGCGCTGTTATTTGGTGAGACTGGAAGTTGTAAAGGATATATTTACTTATGACAGGTAGTAAGCGTGGATCTGAACCATGAGAGTGAAATAACTACATGGAAGAGTAATGATGGGCTGGAGTACATTTGGCAAGCATTCTAAAATCATGAATTGTAGTCTACCACTACCCCTCAAGTGGAAGGTATATAAGAGGAGGGCTGTACCTTACCGGTATTTACCTACGGAGCAGAGACCTGAAGGCTTACAAACGGGGTTCAACTTAAGTTGAGGACAACGCAGTGAACTATAGAAAAAAATGATAGGTGTGACCTTAAGAGGCAGCAAGACACCAGAGCGGGTGAGGGAACAAACTTAAATGAAAAGAAGATAAAAGTGAGCCCCTAACTGTCTCTCAGGGAAAGGACACCTCAACAGTAGCTCACGAGGGATGGGGGTAGAGAAGGGAATAAACGGATAGGAATTAAAGGTATAGAGATAGAGATACGCGCAGGGACGGCCACATACGGAAATAAGGAGAGGATAGGAAAGATGGACACGGTCACAGAAGTTTGAGGACGGGGCACCACTCAGCGAGAGCTCTTGTCGGCGTCAGGAGATGGCGTAGGGCGAGCTAGTCGGCCAGAGCTGCGCTGTCGTCGGAGATCGCGGGGACAAACCGGTCGGCACGAAATCCAGCGAGCGAGTGCCTTTAGGCGTCTGCAGAATCTATAACCGTGTTCGACGACGAGTATTCCGGAACTGTCTTCATCGCTCCGTTCGCCAATACTTTGCACCTTGCGACCTCTGCCAGCGCTGAAAGAAGCCTACAACTCGTCACGTCACGAAACAGGTGGCTACTCACCATTTTATCTACTCCTCGGCCGTCATACATTACTGCCCTTCGAGACCCTGCTTTCGTCTGATCAGCCATGCATCCTCCAGCTCGTACGCTCAAGATGCCGTCACCCGTGCCCTCATGGCACGCGTGGTAGCCCACGCTCGGTTATCGTCATCGCAGAGAGCATAGAAGTCTCTTTACGACCGTCGACATAGGGGTGCCGTTTTTTCTGCGGGCTCTCTTGTTCTCCTGTGTCTCCCATCTCGACGTGTTGACCTCTGCGAGAAACTACGATTGCGGTACGGCGGTCCCTACCGAGTCCTTCGTCACGTCACACCTGTGATCTATGAAACTTCTGTGACAACAAACTCATCGGCTGCTAGACACAGAACGGAAGTAGTCCACGTTTCTTGTCTTAAGCGCTATAACGCTGACTCGCTCACTTAACAGGCACCCAGACGGTGCCTTACCGGCCGGGGTGATCATACGTGCATAGAACTGTCACCCCGGCACAAGCACTGAAATGACACTCAAAAGGGGAAAGACGACAACTTGGTTGTTGTGAGTTCGACTGTAGAGCTACCCTGTTGGCCTGCGATACTGTGCGCTCTGCATGGAGTTAGCTTGACCCGCTGGGAAAGTAGTTCCCTTTTCGGCGTCGATGGAAGTGGACTCATCTGCACGCCCACCTGAGTGGCCGGCGACAGCGCCGGCAGCCTCAAGGAAGCGAAACTGCCTTTCCAGTGACAGCGAGGCTACCCTCATTGACACTGCCGAGAGCGTCGACAGCTCCGACGATGAATACGTGACCGTCATGAGCCAGAAAGCAAAGCGGAGGATGCTCAGGGCATCCATGGACGCATCTGCTGGGAGGGCCCCGCAAAGCCCGCCGAGATACACCATCCTATTCTTGCCTACGCAACCATCCATCAACATGAGACTACTGAACAGGCAAGCTGTATCTTCAGAGCTCGAGGCACTGGTGCCGAACAGTATTAAGGATACAAGAGTGAATCCCCGGAAAAATGTTGTAGCAGTGGACGTTGCTCAAGCGTCAGCTTTAGATTCACTGAGCAAAGTTACCGTCCTTGGCGGCATGAATGTTCACACTATCATTCCGCTAGGAAATCAGGCAACTACAGGTGTCATATATGACATCGATGTGACCATCTCGAACGAAGATCTGCCGATTCTTATTAAGCCTGCTAATGATGGGCCCCAAATACTACAGGTGTGCCGTCTAGGAAAGTCGAGATGTGTGAAGATAGACTTTAAGAGTGATTGCCTACTGTTGAGAAGCGGACCGATCCCGCCGCTTCCACCACTGTTGCGAATGACGGGCCGATCCCGCCGAAGCCACCACTGTTGCGAAGCCACCTCCGAAATCCTACCGCTGACCTCCACTGTTGCGAAAGACGGCGACGCCAACACGGACCCGAAGGCGCCACTGCTTTCAACTCCGACGGGAAGGTCACCAGCCGTTTGGTAGCGTATGTTGCTCAGCTCGCGACTGCTTCTGCGCAAAGCTGATAAGACGAGCGGACGAGACGACGGTGAGTTAAACAAGGTTTATGTACAGCATATATACAGAAGCGTTACAATTTCGGCACTGGGGCCGACAGAGACTCGAAAAGCCGAGCTCTTCTCTCTAACACATAGGTCAGCTTTTCGCCTAAAACCGCCGACTCACACACATGCCGGCCCTCCGACACGGGGACGCCTCTCACATAGGACCGCCGATCGCGACGCGCCGCAGGGCTTCTTTTATTTACACCGGGTCCAACCAAAAGTCCAATCAGAAGCGCCGCTGGTCGTCAGGGCAGGTTCCGCCAATGGGGTCGCCGCGCCATGCGTCAGACCACCAGACACGAGGACGCCGGCTCGCTGTCACGTGCGCAGCTGACTCAATGCACGTGGGCCAGAGGGGCGCCGCGCGTGTTCACGCCGTCGAGTTGATCGCGCCAGGCAGACTGCGGGCTGGCCTTGACCCAGATTGCTTTTTTCAGAGGCACGGACGTTTGACGAGGACTCGCTGGCATAACAGCACCCCCGCCGCCAGACAATGCACCGGAAAGACGAGCTGCTTCCACGGGGCTCGGATGTCAGGTGCGCTCGTTCGCCAGGTCCCTCCAGGTTCGCCTCCAGGGCCATGGGGAGAATACAGCTCCAGACTGTTCCGGGAATACAGCCCATTCTTGACGACGGATCCCAGCTCCACTGGCTTGTCGCCACAACTTGTCGACCAGCTTCACTCGTCTCTTCTGACCATCTTCGGCTTCAGCACTTGTCGATGGTTCTGCAACTTGCTAAGAACGGTTCGGCAACAAACAACACACGACACAAGCAAGTGCCCTCGGTCACCCGACAGAACACCAGACAAAGTATAGTACACATATACCTATCTACGTGTCTATCGGAATTTTGTTCCCTCTACATCAAGAGGCACATGTGGGACACAAGACTCTTAAAATGACAACTCATTTTTTTTCCACGTACAAGAACGTAACGAATTAGAATACAACATACAATTGGCTCCTTGAGCTCACTCTGGACGAGAGCGCTCAGCTAAGGTCGTGATGAGGTCAAAATTTTGCCCCGAATCGCCAACGAGAAACCGAAAGGTTGAGAAGTTACTAGCTGGAACGCACTGCTCAATGCACCTGCATTAGCGTTTAGCTTTCTTTTTTTTTTGATAGCGAACGTCAAAGTTGCGCTGTGGAGCAACATGCTCCATCTCAGTAACCGGTCACTTTTAGGCGACGATACCTATGCGGCACCAAGAGCGGCTCACACTTTCGACGTTGCACAGGAGAACAACGATACGGCTTGCTACGGATTGACTCCTCACCGCTTAGCTCGATATCGTGTTCGATCACCTTCGTGTTTCCGGGACGGTCCGAAAACACATCTTCAAACTCGGAACCAATCTTTCTCAGGTCCTCTTTCTCAGGTCCTCCTTCACTTAAGCTAGGCTCTAGGTTCAACTGTTCCCAGATTACTTTCGATCCCCCTTCGATTACCTCACTAGAACTCAAACTTTCTGCTTCCTCTTCCTCTGAAGCATTTAAAAGTAAATTTACGACTGCTTTCAAGTTACTGTGATAAACTTTGTTCGGCCGCCTTCCTAATTTCACTTCATAATTTGAATCGCAAGGCTTCGATAATACTGTGGCGGGCCCTTCCCAATCAACCTCAAGCTTGTTCTTTTTGAACGGCTGCAGCAGCATTACCTGATTATCAACTTCAAAAGTGCGCTTCTTCCCCGATTTCTCGTAGCGCTCCTTCGACAGCACTCTTGCCGCGTTTTTCTGGCTTTCCACTAGCGCTTCAGTCGAGAGATCCTCACGCTGCTCTCGAATGAGCGTCTCTCGATCAACTCTCGGCAGCTCGCTCAAACTTTCCGCTACAGGCGAGAGCGTTGCAACCCTCTCGCTCTGACTCAATGGCGCCATGTCGTCTCCCCCTACCGCGCCGGCCGCGCCGGCCGCGCGGACAGCTTCCGCGACGGGCCGCTCGCGTGACTGCTCACATGACTCATGCGGAAAATTTCCTTTCTGGGGTTCCGTCGACCCGCCGACAAGGTCACTTGAGAGTTCACCGCATTGAACCAGATCAAGCTGCCGCGATAGCTTCCGCGCTTGCGATCGCGTGAGGGCCATGCACGCAAAGCTGGGGAAGAACGATTTGCCCTGCTCTTTGAGAAGCTGCTCGGAGTTGTTGGAGAAAAGATAAGGAAAACGATCATTTAGCGCGGCAGACACAGCCGCTTCAGTGCGAAGCTTACCGAACGGGCCTTCAATGACAACCGTGGCGATTGGTAAGCGAACACTCTGCTCCTCGGCGACTTGCCTGATCCACGCGCATTCTCCTGTGAAGTCATCCGGAGACACCAATGAAGGATGGACAACGTCCATGGTTGCCGCTGAGTCTCTAAGTGCTCGGCACGTTTTCTCATTCACCCTAATTTCTTGGAGATACGGCTCCAACAACCGCATGTTTTTTTCTGATTCTCGGATTGTTGCGAAGGCAAATTTTTCCTGACAGTTTCTCGCGATGTGCCCTTCCTTTTTACAGTTGTAGCAGATTAGCGGCTTCCGTTTGTTTTCCGATTCAAATTCCTGTGTGGTAGAAACCTCACTCGATTTCTCCGCTTCTGTTTGCCCTTCCCCTACACTGTCCTTCGTAAGAGACGGGTCCTTCTTGAAATTACGGTGCGGAGCGGGTTTCCGTTGATCAGGTTTCTTTGAAAAGCCCTCTTTTCTTTCATCCTTTTCAACGCGCACTGCCCTGCTATGCAACTTTCGGCGAGTATAATACTCCTCAGCTAACTCTGCTGCCTTGTTTAGCTGTACTTCACCAAGTTTGTCCTGCAGCCAAAGTTTGACATCCTCCTCGATGCAGCGGTAGAATTGCTCCAATGCGACGCATTCCACCACTTTATCGCGGTCGTCATAAACACCTTCGCCCTTGAGCCATTCAATCAAATCGGCTTTAAGACGAAACGCGAAGTCAACGTGTGACTCATTCCCCTTTTTAGCATACCGGAACCTTTGCCTGAAAGCCTCGGGTGACAACTTATAACGTCTCAAGAGCACTTCCTTAACCTCGTCATAGCTCTCAAACGCTTCCCTCGACAAGCAAGTTATCGCGTCGGACACTTCGCCGGGAAGAAGAGCTAGCAGGTTCCGCGCCCAAAGAGACCGCTCCAAAGCGTTTCGCTCACAGACGTGTTCAAACTTGACGAGATATTTCGCCATGTCCTCGCCTACTACGAACGGTGGCAATTGGTCCCTAATTCTAAAACCGCTGACCTGAACTGTTGGAGAAGCTACGCTAGGCGCCTGTGAACACTGTAGTATTGCCAATTCTATTCGTTTCATCTCGAGGCGTTCCTGTCTCTCGGCCTCCTCGCGACGTTCGCGCCTTTCAGCCTCCTCACGTTCGCGAGCTTCACGCCTTTCAGCCTCCTCACGGCGTGCTTTAATATCCACCCAGGCCTCATCGACTTCCTCAGCCGACACTCCCTCATCCTTCATGATCTCAAGGATCGCTTGCTTTCGTTTCGCACGGCCCAAAGTTATGCCGAGTTCCTCACAAATTTCGATGAGTTCCTTCACTTTAAGGTTCTCCATCGTTCACACTAGCCTCTTGCTGTTTGCCCCTGTTAACAATTTACTTGCCGTACCCACTATAAGCCTACTAGCACGACGCGCAAGCAATATTTCACACTCCCGTGTTTACCCCCTCCGCATTAACTTCGGTTTCAAAGCACTTCGACTTTGCTTGAAACGATCAAAGCCCACTACAATGCTTCACACAGCCCTTCTCTAAACTACTACAACCTGAGCTAGAGTAGTCTGGTGAACTGAGGGGAAAACATCAGGCACTCACCGCATCGATGTCGCTGACGCCGGCCGATCCCGCAGCTGCCAACCACTGTTGAGAAGCGGACCGATCCCGCCGCTTCCACCACTGTTGCGAACGACGGGCCGATCCCGCCGAAGCCACCACTGTTGCGAAGCCACCTCCGAAATCCTACCGCTGACCTCCACTGTTGCGAAAGACGGCGACGCCAACACGGACCCGAAGGCGCCACTGCTTTCAACTCCGACGGCAAGGTCACCAGCCGTTTGGTAGCGTATGTTGCTCAGCTCGCGACTGCTTCTGCGCAAAGCTGATAAGACGAGCGGACGAGACGACGGTGAGTTAAACAAGGTTTATGTACAGCATATATACAGAAGCGTTACAATTTCGGCACTGGGGCCGACAGAGACTCGAAAAGCCGAGCTCTTCTCTCTAACACATAGGTCAGCTTTTCGCCTAAAACCGCCGACTCACACACATGCCGGCCCTCCGACACGGGGACGCCTCTCACATAGGACCGCCGATCGCGACGCGCCGCAGGGCTTCTTTTATTTACACCGGGTCCAACCAAAAGTCCAATCAGAAGCGCCGCTGGTCGTCAGGGCAGGTTCCGCCAATGGGGTCGCCGCGCCATGCGTCAGACCACCAGACACGAGGACGCCGGCTCGCTGTCACGTGCGCAGCTGACTCAATGCACGTGGGCCAGAGGGGCGCCGCGCGTGTTCACGCCGTCGAGTTGATCGCGCCAGGCAGACTGCGGGCTGGTTTTGACCCAGATTGCTTTTTTCAGAGGCACGGACGTTTGACGAGGACTCGCTGGCATAACACTACCAACACATGTTAAGGTGGGTCATTTCCGACATGCTGTGCGGCCATTTGTCCCTAAGCCGCTTCAGTGCCGGAAATGTCAGAAATTTGGTCATGTGAGCGCCGTCTGGGGAAATCCTACAACATGTTCTCGTTGTGGTGCACCACACTCTGCCGAAAACTGTAAAGCTAATTCCTATGGAAGGAAGCAACAAAAAGGGAGAAGGCAGGGAGGTTAACCAGAAAGACATCCGGTTGGCTACCCTACACTGGGGGATAAAGGAAGGGGACAAGAAAGACGAGAAAGAGGGAAGAGAGGGAAAAAAAGGGATGGGGGAGAGACTGACAGTAATTTCACTGCAGCGTGTAGAACTCTACCGCATGTCAGAGGCGTTCACACAAGCCTGTCTTTCTCAGGAAACGCAGCAGGGCTTTCACTGCCTTGTGAGCTGTCGAGGCATGTGTACGTTGCTGTAATAGCACCTGCACAGAAAGAGGCCGATCATCCAGTCGCCGCATTGCGTTGGCAAGTACTTGTCTCTCTGAGGCAAATTGAGGACAATGACACAGCAGGTGTTCGATATTTTCGTCGGTGCCGCAAACATCGCACGCCGCACTGTCAGTAATTCTGATTAACGTGGTATAAGCTTTCGTGAAAGCAACTCCCAGCCAAAGGCGATAGAGAAGCGAAGCTTCACGTCGATGTAGGCCGGGTGGAGGCCGGAGTTGTAGTGAAGGGTCGAGCTCGTGCAGTCGTGTACGTCGTATGCTTGGTGTGTTCCACTCAGTCAGTGTGAGACTGCGGACCAGTTGACGAATCTGCCTCGCCGCATCCGCTCTTGAAAGCGGTATCGGAACGCTGTTCGCTTCTTTATGTGACGTGCGAGCAGCATGATCTGCAGAATCATTGCCGCCTATACCACTATGCCCAGGTAACCACTGAAAGACGATGTCATGGCCTTTTTGTATTACCAGGTGGTGAAGTTTCACGGTTTGGTAGGTCAACTGGTCGTGGCATCCGCGTCGGAGAACTGATATCAGGCACTGTAACGCTGGTTTTGAGTCAGAAAACACAGCCCATTTACCTGGTCTTTCTTCCGAATTGATGTGTTCCAGTGCATTGCGAAGAGCCTCGAGTTCTGCCGTCGTCGAACTTGTCACATGTGAAGTCTTAAAACACCGAGTTATCCCTTGTGATGGTATAACCACTGCTCCACCTGAACTAGACGGCGTAGTAGAGCTATCCGTGTAAATGTGCACGTGGTTACTGTAGTTTTCTTCCAGTAGGGATAGACTCAGTTGTTTTAGGGCATGTGTCGGTAAGTCCGATTTTCTCCTCATTCCTGGAATCATTAAGTGAACTCGCGGCCGGCTCAAGCTCCAAGGAGGAAGCAGTGGTTTTGATGCAGGTGCGTATGTCTCAGCAAACGATGAACGATGCTTGGGGACAATAGTGCCGTATTTCGTGCGGGGCCTTTCAGCAGCTAGGCTCACCAGGTGGTGAGAAGGGGTCCTGGCATAATGCCTCAGGTGCATGCGCATTGTCTCGGTAATAATATGCGTATTTATCGAGTGATCTTGAGCGATGGCAATGGTTTCAGCCGTTGAAGCACTGCGGGGTATTCCAAGGCATATCTTAAGTGCTTGGGCTTGAATGCTCTGAATTGCGCGCAGGTTGGTCTTGCCGGTGTTAGACATTGCAGGTAAGCTGTACCGTAAGAATCCAATAAACAGCACTCTGTACAGTTGTAGCATGGATGATATGGGCACTCCCCAATTTTTTCCTGCAAGGAATTTGAGCATGTGGCATGTTGCGATCAGCCGCTTCTTCACATAGTTCACGTGTGGAGTCCACGACAGGTTTCTATCTATTATGACTCCCAAGAACCTGTGGCTTCTGCTGAACGATATGTACTTTTCATTAATCGATATACTGTAAGCAGACATTGGTTTCCGCGTGAGCGCTACCACTGCACATTTTCCGCAGGACACCTCGAGGCCTTGTTTACGAAGATAGCATGACGCCGTTGTAGCAGCCTTCTGAAGGCGGGCGCGAAGCTGAGGCCTTGTCACACCTGATGTCCAAATGCAGATGTCATCAGCATAGACAGAAAGTTCTACAGTGCTAGGTAGCTGCTCGACTAGACCAATGAGAGTTAGGTTGAAAAGGGTAGGGCTTAGCACTCCTCCCTGAGGAACTCCTCGGCTGCTGTAATAATCAGGTGTTGGGCCATTCGCTGTCATCACGTAAAATGATCTCAGCTGTAAGTAGCTGTACACCCACATATATATCTTGCCACCAAGCCCTACTGTTTCCAAAGCACTAAGGATGGCTTCATGGGTGACATTGTCGTAAGCCCCCTTAACGTCTAGAAACAGGGCGGCGCACAGTCTCTTACAGGCTTTCTGGTGTTGAACATATGTCACCAGATCAACAACGTTGTCGATTGACGAATGGCCGCGCCTGAATCCGGTCATGGATACTGGATAGATTTCGTAGTGCTCTAAATACCACTCCATTCGTGTTAGAATCATTCGTTCCATCGTTTTTCCCACACAACTGGCAAGTGCGATAGGACGGTATGAGGCAATATCCAAAGGAGATTTACCAGCCTTTAGAAGTGGAATGAGGCGACTTGACTTCCATGCCTGGGGAACAGTACCAGTCTGCCAGGAGTCGTTGTATAGGCGTAAGAGTGCCTTCCGAGCTTCGTCTCCAAGATTATAAAGGGCACGATAGGTAATGCCGTCAGGACCGGGTGCTGAAGAACGTCTGCACAGAGCCAGAGCCGCCTCTAGCTCATCCATAGAAAACTGGCATTCCATACGGGGATCACGTAAGGGCGGTGGGTTGTCAAAAGTTCCCGTTCTTGATACTGTGAAATTGGAATCACCGGCAATTCTTCTACAGAAAGATTCTGCGACGTCAATCTCTCTGCATCGAAGGTGAAGTGCCAGAGATGTAAACGGGTGTCGCTGACCCAAGGTTGTGCTAAGACCCCGGACAGTTCGCCATATCAGTGATAGGGGCTATCGTGGATCCAACGACTCGCAAAAGGATGTCCAACGTCGCCTAGCCAGTTTATCCATGTGCCGCTGCATTTTCTTTTCAATGCGTCTAGCCAGCCTCAAATCATCCATGCACTTTGTCCGTCGGTACCTTCGTTCTGCACGACGGCGTATTGCGCGAAGTTTCTCAAGCTCGATGTCGAAATCGGTGCGCTTGTGACTAGCCAAATGTGTATGCGTGGTATTCTGCAGGGCATCCTTTATCGAGTCCTCTAGGTTATATGATGAGCCGTCGGTACAGCAGTCTTCCATTAACATTTTGAATTTCGGCCAATCGGTGTACTTGAGGCCTCTTGAGGACTTGGAGCTGGTGAAACCTTCTATACACAGGTAAGTTGGTATATGGTCGCTGCCCCGCGTTTCCAGATCCGAAAACCAGTGCACTTTCCTGATAAGTGAGCGAGAAACCAATGTAAGTTCCAGGCAGCTGCTATAGGCTGATCCGCGTAAATGTGTAGGGCTTCCATCGTTACAAACGCAGAGTTCGTACTCCGAGGCTAAGGACACCAATTTTCTTCCTATAGAGTTGTCCCTGGAGCTTCCCCATAGGAAATGGTGGGCATTGAAGTCGCCAGTGATCACCCATGGCCTTGGAGTCGATGTCAGAATACCGCGTAAGCGCTCGCAGTCAAGGCGGCTTGATGGAGATAAGTAAGCTCCGATAATCGTGAAAGCAACCTTATCCTTCTTCACAGTAAGGCCCACATACTGATTCCCTTCATCAGGCGAGACTCTGTGGTGAACGTAAGTGAGGTCATGGCGCATGAATACAATAACTTTGCTGCAGTCTCTGTGAGTGGAGGACATAAAGCACTCATATCCTGACAGCTTGATTGAAGCACACAGGTTGGGTTCACAAATCACAATAATGGGGAATCGGTTCACAAATACAAATTGTCTAAAGTCAGACATGCGCGACTTCAGTCCTCTGGCGTTCCACTGAAAGACAGATGTATTCTTGACTTCCGCTCGAAACGACGGTGCCTCGCTGGCCATGGTTTTACTTTAGAGCTGCAAGCACCGGACTCAGGGTGTCCAGCACATGCAGTGCGGTGTGCGCAGCAGAAGTCTTCATATTATAGCACCTGGTACTATATAAACTCTTTATTTAGGGCGAACTTGTGCCCGTAAACTCGAAGCTAAAAATGGTCAGCCAAAAAAATGTCTGTGCCCGCTGACTCTAACTTCGTCGGTCTCTTCTTCTGCTTCTCCAGTCTCGTGCCAGTCCCATGGCGTAGCATCGTGGCGCGTGCAGGACGGCGTTCCATGGCGCGGCTTTCTTGCTGCTTGCTTGACGGCTTTTACGAACGCGAATTGTGGTGCGCGTCTTCTGCGATGGTCGAGCTGTGGCATTAGTCCCCCTCCTAGCACGCATCGCCCCGATGCGTAGAGCCGGCTGACAGTTTCTAAACAATAGGACTTGTCCTTGTGTTTGACGACGTTGTTAAGTTCCTGTCGTAGTACGGTTTTATACGTACTACATGTACAACTTCCGGGAGATTCCTGCGTCGTGTTGTGCATACTTGACCTTCAGGGATCACTTCGTAGTTTAATGGGCCTAGCTGACGAAGAACCCTGTAAGGGCCAAAATAGCGCCGCATAAGCTTTTCTGATAGGCCACGTGCACGTACAGGCGTCCAGACCCACACTTGGTCTCCAGGGGAGTATTGAACGTCCCTTCGTCTTAGATTGTAACGGTGCGCGTCGACGTTCTGCTGTTGAATGATGCGGTTCCGTGCTAGTTGTCGCGCCTCTTCTGCCCTTTCTACATATTCGCTTATGTCAGGGTCCTCTTCATTTGTGCTGTTGACAGGCAGCATCGCGTCTAATGTCGTTATTACTGTCCGACCATAAACAAGTTGAAATGGCGTGAAGTGGGTTGTCTCTTGAACTGCGGTATTGTATGCAAATGTAGCATACGGTAATATGGTGTCCCAAGTCCGATGCTCGACGTCCACATACATCGCGATCATGTCAGCAAGCGTCCTGTTCAGCCTTTCAGTTAACCCGTTAGTTTGCGGATGGTATGCGGTAGTTCTTCTGTGGTCGGTGTGCGTTAGTTTCATGACAGACTGTACTAGCCTGGCAGTGAACGCAGTTCCTTTGTCAGTTATAAGAACTTTAGGTGCGCCATGTCGCAGCACTATCTGGGTCACGAAAAACTGCGCCACTTCATTTGCCGTTCCTTTTGTGAGAGATGACGTCTCGGCATACCGGGTCATGTAGTCGGTTGCTACAACTATCCAGCGCTTCCCAAACGATGACATAGGGAATGGTCCTAGCAAATCCATTCCGACCTGCTCAAACGGGAGTTTCGGTGGCTCTATCGGTTTCAAAAGACCTGCTGGTTTTAGCGGTGGTACTTTGCGTCTTTGGCATTCTCGACATGATCTTACGTAATGCTGTACTGAATCCATCAATTTTGGCCAGTAATATCTGCGGCGGATTTTTGCCAAAGTCCTACTAATGCCCAAGTGACCTGCCGATGGGTCATCATGACACGCTTCTAAAATTTCCGCTCGCAGTGATGATGGTATCAGCAGTAGGAACGTTTCACCGTTGTGTTGAAAGTTTCTCTTGTAGAGAACGTTGTTGCGGAGGACGTAGGAACGTAGTCCACGGACGAAAACTCGCGGTACTTCGACTTGCTGTCCCTCTAAGTATTGAATGACCAGAAGTAATTCTGGGTCCATTCGTTGATCATGAGCCATCTCCGACACATTCACAGCTCCAAGAAATGCGGAGTCTTGTTCATGCTCAGGAGACGAGTTCTGGATTGGTGCTCGTGACAAGCAGTCCGCGTCATTGTGCTTGTGGCCAGACTTGTAGACTACGGTGATGTCGTATTCTTGTAGACGTAGGCTCCATCTAGCAAGTCTTCCGGAAGGATCCTTGAGGTTCGCAAGCCAGCACAATGAATGATGGTCACTGATGGCTCGGAATGGTCTACCGTATAAATATGGACGGAACTTACTGATGGCCCATATAACTGCGAGACATTCCTTTTCCGTAGCTGAATAATTATACTCAGCTTTCGACAGAGTGCGGCTTGCATAAGCAATAACTTTTTCTTCCCCGTTCTGCCATTGAACAAGAATAGCACCGAGGCCAACGTTGCTGGCGTCCGTATGAATGTCTGTTTTGGCATCTTCGTCAAAATGAGCAAGTATGGGGGGTGACTGCAAACGCCGTCGTAACTCAGAGAAGGCGTCTTCTTGCTCTTGGTGCCAGATGAATGGCACACCTTCCTTCGTAAGCCGTGTCAGTGGTTCCGCAATCTTGGAGAAATTTTCAACGAAGCGCCTATAGTAGGCACAAAGCCCCAGGAAACGTCGCATAGCTTTCTTGTCTCTTGGCCTTGGGAAATTTTCAACCGCAGTGATCTTATCCGGATCTGGGCGGACACCGTGAGAACTGACAATGTGCCCGAGGAACCGAAGCTCCCGGAACCCGAAGTGGCACTTTTCGGGTTTGATCGTAAGTGCAGCCATACGAATAGCGTCCAGTACCGTTCTCAGTCTCTGTACATGCTGCTCGAACGTAGTGGAAAAAATTACTACGTCATCCAGATAGACAAGACATGACTGCCATTTGAGGCCGGAGAGCACAGTGTCCATCATCCTCTGGAAGGTAGCGGGAGCAGAACACAAACCAAATGGGAGTACTTTGAACTCGTAGAGTCCGTCGGGTGTCACAAACGCCGTCTTTTCCCGATCTCGTTCGTCGACTTCTATTTGCCAGTACCCGCTCTTTAGATCCAACGATGAAAAAAAGTGAGCATTGCGCAGTTTATCCAACGTATCGTCGACTCGTGGGAGTGGGTACACGTCTCGCTTCGTGACGAGGTTGAGTTTTCTGTAATCAACACAGAACCGCATGGTGTTGTCCTTCTTCTTCACCAGTACTACCGGCGATGCCCATGGGCTTTTGGAGGGCTGTATGACATCGTCGTCGAGCATCTCCTGTACTTGCTTCTTTATCGCCTCCCTTTCTTTTGGAGCTACTCGGTATGGATGCTGACATACTGGTCTAACATGCCCTTCGATTACAATGCGGTGCTTTGCTACAGGCGTACGTCTGACTTTCGAAGAAGAGGAAAAACACTCTGCGAATTCCTTGATCAACTCCACAATCTGGTCTTTCTGCAGAGATGAAAGCTCTCGGTCAATATCTATTTTCTCGATGACACTGTCCACTGTTGAGGGCGTTGTAGGTACTTTTTCCATGGTGCAAACATCTGAGACTTGTACGTAGTCATGAAGTGATGCTATGGCTGCTCCCTTCGCCACATGCTGTACCTCGTTGGTAAAGTTAGTCAATAGCACATCAGTATATCCGTTCCGCAGGTTCACTAGACCTCTCGCCACGCGTATTCCCTTTGTGAGCAGCAGTTCGACATTTCCATCAGCTAGTCCGGCATATTCACGAAAAACGTCGCTTTTCACAGAAACTGTCACGCTGCTACGTGGCGGCACTGTCACACCTTCATCCACAATACGAAGAGACGAAACAATTGGTTGCTCCGCATGACACACGGCAACAGCGTTCTCTGTAGAAAAAGAAACTTGGGATTTCTGCAAGTCGATGATGGCACTGTTTGCTTGCAGAAAGTCCATGCCCAGAATTGCCTCACGGGAACATTCAGGGAGAACAATAAAACTGCAGACGTACACATGGCCTCTTATTCCCACTCTCGCTGTGCACAATCCTACGGGGCTGACTAAATGCCCGCCGGCGGTGCGTATCTGCGGTCCGGTCCAACGAGTGAGCACTTTCTTCAGCTTATTTGCGAGCATGCTACTAATTACTGAGTAATCTGCACCTGTGTCTATTAGCGCTATGGTTTCGACGTCGTCTATTCTGACTTGTAGCTCGGATGTCACGTCACCATTACTGCGCTTGTCCGTCGTTGTGTCAGTATCGTCGTCTGATCCGGTTAGCCATGGAGGGTTTTCAGTTTTTCGAAAATCAGCGGCCCTGCCTCCACAGGTCGCCGGTTCTAGTTTTCCCGTCGCGGGCTTGGTGAACGACGCCTCGGGAAAGTAGATGATGGGTGTGGACTCGGCGACCTATTGCGCATTGGTGCAATCGACCGCGATTCATGTCGCTGAGTGTTTGGATAGGCATAGCGCGAAGACAAATATTCTTCGATTTCGTAAGGGCGCTCACCGTTACGAGGGCAGGGCGCATTCACTGGAAAGCCACGTAGCCCGACCCGACGGTAGTGGCATGTCCGATAAAGATGACCTGCCTCCCCACAGTGGTAGCAGAGGGGCCGCCGGTCTGCCGTGCGCCATACATCACTTTTGCGGGGTCTTGCTTCTGGCATCGGCGCTGGAGTACTGCGAGGAAAGGTCGGTGGCATAACAGGAGCTTGTGCAAAGCTCGGGCGTCTCATGTCTTGCCGTACGACTTGCGCGTACGACAGCTGTGGCTGAGGTTCCGGTTGCGTGTAGTGTGGCACCTGAGGCTGCGGTTGAATAATTGCTTGCCGCACTTCTTCACGCACAACGTCCGCGATTGAGGGCACCGCTGAAGGACTTTGAGGAAGTTGCAGTTTCTGGAGCTCCTCCTTAACAATAGCCCTCACCATTTCCCGGAGGACGTCAACGTTGGTGGGGAGGGTTGTTGACTCCGCCCTGACTGAAGAGACGCTGAAGTCTCTGTTGTACAGTCGTGCACGTTGTTGTAGTGTCCTTTCCATGGTCGTTGCCTCGGACCGGAACTCCGCCACAGTTCGCGGTGGATTACGCACCAGGCCTGCAAAAATTTCTTCCTTTACTCCGCGCATTAGGTGCCGCAACTTCTTCTCCTCGGCCATGTTTTGGTCGGCTCGGCGGAAGAGCCGTGACATGTCTTCTATGTACATGGCCACGCTCTCGTTATTCCGCTGGTTCCTCGCCTGAAGAGCAGCCTCTGCCTTTTCTTTGCGGTCCGTGTTCGGATAGGTTGCGATCAGCTCTCGTCGGAAGTCGTCCCATGACAGCAAGGACGCTTCGTGGTTCTCAAACCACGTACGTGCCGAATCTTGCAGGGCGACGTAAACGTAACGAAGTTTTCGGGCTTCGTCCCAACCATTCAAACGTGCAACGCGCTCGAAGCCTTCAAGCCAGTCCTCGGCGTCTTCAAAGGTCTCACCGTGGAAGACCTCTGGTGTACGTGGCGAATCCACGATGAGGTGAGATGGAGATGGCATCGACTGGGTGGCCATCGCAGTGACGCTTGTGCTTGAGGTCTCGACAGGTCTTGATGAGTCAATTAGGGGGCCAAACTCGGGCTGCTCACCACGTAGTCGGCGACTCGTGCGTTGGTGCACAGGTGTCAATTCTGCTGGCTCCAATCTTCTGGGATCTGGGCTTCTCCTTGCCTGTGGTGGGCTTGGAATCATACCCAGCACGTCCACCAGATTGTTACGAATAAATATAGCACCTGGTACTATATAAACTCTTTATTTAGGGCGAACTTGTGCCCGTAAACTCGAAGCTAAAAATGGTCAGCCAAAAAAATGTCTCTGCCCGCTGACTCTAACTCCGTCGGTCTCTTCTTCTGCTTCTCCAGTCTCGTGCCAGTCCCATGGCGTAGCATCGTGGCGCGTGCAGGACGGCGTTCCATGGCGCGGCTTTCTTGCTGCTTGCTTGACGGCTTTTACGAACGCGAATTGTGGTGCGCGTCTTCTGCGATGGTCGAGCTGTGGCAATATTACTCAGTAGGACACGCATGGTACTCATCAGCGATTGCAGCAAGCTTATCACTTGATCTCCATTCATCGCATTACTGGTTTGAGGGGTCGTCGAGGGCGGCGGGATTTGATGCAGCTCCGAAGTAGGTTGACGTCGTGGAAGAGAGGGCCACTGTTCGGAAGGCACGACTGCTGTCCCTTTCTTCTGTTTGGCAGTATCCGTCTTCAGTGAGCTCGGTGTTTGTGGGTCAGCCTCTTTGATAGAGGATGACATCTTTCTATCGGTAGAGGCGTTTTTCCGTGATGGTCTTCGCCCACGACGCCGTCGTCGGCGTAGTGTAGCGGCAGCTTCCCTGTGCGTTGAATTGTCCCGCACCATACGCCTGAGTACCGCGTGCTCGTTTCGCACCCGCGGGCAATCTTTGGATGAGGCCTCATGAGCGCCGTGGCAGTTTGGACATCGTAGTATGGTGGCACTACAGGCGTCTTTTGAGTGAGACTCAGCGCACCGCGGACACACAACTTTGTTCTCACAGACACCTTTTACGTGTCCCATCTTGAAGCACTTGTAGCATTGCAGTGGCTTCGGTATGTAAGGACGCACTGAGTGGCGAACATGGCCAACTTTGACATACGAGGGAAGGCTGTCTCCTTCGAACACAAGCCTCAAGCAGCGTGAGTTGCCGAGTCTGGTAATGTGCGTAATGCGGGTGCCTTCAGTCGCTGGCTTTATTAGTATTGGCAGGTCATTAGCTGAGATGGAAAGATCCACATCATAAATGACGCCAACAGTGCCATTACAACCTGTAGCGACCATTGGCCGAACTTTCACGTTGCCGATTTCTGTTATGTGCCGAAGGCTTTGCAGTGCGCTATGGTGCATAACGTCTACAGCAAGGACATTCTTTCGTGCATTGATCCTCACGTCTTTGATCTCATTCGGCGCGGTTTCCTCGAGAAGCACAGAAAGAACTTGCCTGTTGAGGAGTCACAAGTTAGATGCAGGGTCTTCAGGCATAAACAGCATGGTGTGCGGCCACCGCTGTGGTGCAGTCTTAACGGTGGAAACACTTGTCGACGATGCCGTTCGCAGCAGTCTTCGTTTTGTAGATCGATTCATGACGACCGTGAAGTCATCATCTGATGACTCAAAGCCGTCCGAATACAAATCGGTTGCCTCACTGTCGGTGTCGCTCGACGCGTTGCTACGCTTCCTGGACGACGAAGTCCGGTGCGACGGTTGCACGCCTGGAACATTCTCAGGTGTGTCCTGAAGCATCACCGCAAAGGAGGGAGCGGGAGCTCCCAGGATTTCCAGGAAAACAAATTGAAAACACTGAGACACGGGCACAAGCGTTCTGTGAGAGAATCACTAATTCCTATGAATGCCCGAATTGCCAAGGGCCCCACGACGCCACATCAAAAGAGTGTCCGAAAATAAGGCAGGAGATTTCGGCTTTGAAGAAAATGGTGAGGGACCGTTCGACTCACCGAGAAGTGGTTGCTGTCGTCAGGCGACATCGTTCTCGTCGCCGACGCCCATCTAGAAAGCCTGCCCACAGCATCAAGTCTTCTGTAAAGCCTCCTTTCGTTGAATCGGCTTCACCACCACCGCCTAACAGAAGGAACACGTGCACTGAGAATGCTGCCCCTGAAAAGGAGGCTCTGGAAGAAGCATGGCCATCACTTCCAAGGATAACCCCTGCAGAAAAACTGGAACGTGCACCGGTAGCACCACTTTCTGCATCTCGCCAAGATGAGGCGACAGAGCATGACCGAGAAATTTTGACGATGATTAAGTCTCTCATCAATGCCATTCGCACGCTTATAGGCAACACGAACACGCCTACAGCACGATGCGCAGTGCAAGTATTGGATACCCTGAGTCCAGTGCTTGCCAACTTCGCATAGACAAAATGGCTCTTTCACTACCTTCATTCCGAGACGAAGTACGTAGTGCGACAGTTTTACAGTGGAATGCCAGAGGACTTAAATCACGGATCTCCTGTTTTCGACATTACGTTTTCCGCAACAGATTTCCCATATTAGTAATATGTGAACCAAATTTGTCAAAGGCGATAAAGCTTTCTGGCTACGAGGCCTTCACTTCATCGACTTGTGTTGAGCCCAGCAAAGTAATTATATATATCCGCACAGATCTAACCTACAATCCACATTTGGTGCAACCCCATAACGGAAATCAATACGTATGCCTCCGCGTTGCAAAGAAGGTAGCCTTCACACTTATCGGCGCATACATCTCACCATCTGGACAGTTCGATGGTGAAAGACTACATGACATCTTGACCGCTACACCTGGACCTTGGATTGTTATTGGTGATTTTAATGCTCACGACTTGCTTTGGGGAAGCACAAAGATCGATTCCAGAGGCCGGAAACTTGCTGAATCCGCCTCACGCCACGAACCTAACGTTATGAATGATGGCAGTCCAACGTATTTGTGTGGTTCGAGATATAGCAGTTGCTTGGATCTTGCATTGGTGTCACGGCGATTCGCCCAACAAGTGCGATGGTTCACTGATATTGAGACTCACGGCAGTGATCATATTCCAACGTATCTGAAAGTCACAGGTTTTGCAACTTCCTCCTCATCAACTAACAGAAGAGTTAATTGGACAATGTACAAGGCAAGGGGGAAGAGGCATGCGATGATATCGCGTGCGGCATCGAGGAGGTAATGAAAAATGTGATGGAAGAGGTTACGTGCGCCTTTACATACACATCAAAGCGTACAGAATTTGATATAGAGCTGGAACGACAACGAACGATTCGTAGGCGGGCGGAGAGGAGGTACAGGCACACTAATTCGATTCATGACCTCAGAGACGCTCGACGTCTACAAAAGAAAATCCGACGTCGAATGGACAAGCTGGAGGACCAACGGTGGAAGAAATTCTGTGAATCACTCGATCCTCGCCAGCCTATGTCCCATATATGGAGGACGGTGCGTGGCCTTGGCTCGACTCCACAACAACGTCCATTCAGCACATTGGCTCTCCATCAAGGCCGCCTGCAGGTTGACGTTGCTGAAGATTTCTGCGTGAGGATTGCGGGCAATATGGTTACCATGAGTTATGAAGTTCTCGGGGATGTTCCCGTAGCACGAGTTTCTGAACTGAATATGCTTTTCTCACTCGAGGAACTGGATGCAGCTCTAGCCACCTGCAGACGTTCATCGTCACCTGGGCCGGGCGGTATTACATACGCTGCTTTATGCCATCTTGGAAGACGCGGCCGAGACCAGCTAATAAAATGCTACAACAAGTCATGGAACGATGGCGTAGTTCTGACACGCCTCGAGTGGTACCTTGAACGCTATAATATATACCCAAAGGCCATGGCTGGTTTTCGATGAGGTCGCTCTTCTATTGATAATGTCATCGACCTCATACCTTCTGTGCAACAACAGAAATACCTCAAGCGCATCTCGGTTGCAATGTTCCTCGATGTGAAAGGGGCATACGACAACGTAACGCACGATGCCATCCTAGATGCCTTGGCGAACATTGGAATCGGTGGAGAAATGTTTCGATGGATTCGGAGCTACCTACAGGGGAGATCCTTCTTCGTGCTCAATGCGGAAGGCCGCACCGTAGATCATTACACCACTCGTGGCGTTTCACAAGGCGGGGTTCTCAGCCCTACGCTGTTTAACCTCACGATCATTGGCCTTATACAAAGCCTACCTTGATCAGTCAATATCTCTACATACGCCGATGATATATGTATCTGGGCTTCAGCAGTGACACGACTCCAGGTGCGCGCACGGCTCCAGAAAGCAGCGAGAATAACGTCGACGTACCTCCATGCTCGAGGCCTCACAATTTCCACCGAGAAGTGCGCCTTAGTCCCTTTTACCCGCAAGCCCATCATCTGTTATCCTGTTTCTATCGACAATGTGAACCTTTCGTATATGAGACGTCACCGATTCCTGGGCGTCACTATCGACAGAGATCTCTCGTGGAGTGCTCACATCTCGCACTTGAAGAAGCTCAGCTCTATCACACACGTGATGAGATTTCTCGCTGGTAAAACGTGGGGCACATCAGTGTCATCTATGCTTCAGCTGTACAGAGCGCTCTTCTTGGGATATTTGCGGTACAGCACGCCCGTGCTTTCCAACACCGGAAAAACTAACATCAGGGTCCTGCAAAGCATTCAAGGTCAAGTCCTCCGCACATGCTTGGGGCTACCTCGGTGTGCTAATGCGTTAGCAACAATTGGTATTGCTAAAGGCCATGCGATCACGACATATATAACTGTCGACACACTCCAGACACATATCCGTCACATATCCAGAGTGCCTAACCACCACCTTGCTAGCTTGCCACTAGAAAGCGTTTTCCAAAGTTGTTGCGGCTAACCAGATTTCCATCTCGGGGAGATTTTTGCCCGCAACCATACCACTATCTCCAAAGTGGTGCATGAAAAGACCGACTGTGCACCTTGAAGTACCGGGGATATCTAAAAAGGCAAGCCTGTCATCTGCAGCCCTCAAGCAGATCTCACTGGACCTCTTGCATTTCTCGTATGCTAACCGAATTCATGTTTACACGGACGGTTCGGTCTCGGTAAGTTCGACAGGTGCCTTTGTCATACCATCTCGATGAATCACCGTCAAATTCAAGACATCACACGTCACGACAGCTACGGGATCCGAGCTCGCCGCTCTTCGAGCCGCTGTGGAGTTTGTTACACAAGAATCTCCTAGTAGATGGGCCATTTTCTGCGACTCCAAGGCAGCCCTTCAATGCGTGCGAAGTCTACGACGTGGAAACTACCACCAGATGGTGTATGGTATTAATGAAATTTGTCATTGCGCTGCTGATCAAGGGCATGACATTGTTTTACAATGGTTGCCGGGCCACTGTGGCATCAGTGGTAACCACCTCGCCGACGACGCTGCCCGATGTGCCCACGATGGAGCGCCCACACTGTTAATACCCTTGTCAAGAGTAGACGCAGCTAGAGAACTTCGTCACATCGCACCTAATGCCACGCTTGCGCACTGAAATTCTCCACTTAACTCCAATCATCACCCTAAGAATCTTAAGCCCTTACGTCAGAAACAACTGCCATCCAAGATTTCTCGACGTGACGCTACAATGCTTTACCGGCTGTGGACTGGGGTAGCGTTTACTAAGTCATTCAGCCATCACATTGGCATGGCGGATTCATCCATGTGTGAAAGCTGCAACTGTATAAAGACTATTGAACATCTATTGTGCCACTGTGCCCAATTTGATGAAGATCGCCGGACTCTCCAGTGTGCCTTGAATAGACTTGATGACTGGCCATTTAATGAAGCAAAGATCTCAGGAGCCTGGTCGCGCAGCACATCAGCACAGAAAGTCACACGAGTCCTCCTGAGATACTTGTCAGCAACTTCATTGAGGGACCGCCTGTGAAACTCGGCATTGTGCGTGTGATGTGACATGTGTCTATCCTTCTCTCTCTCTCTTTTACTCCCCCTTCCCCTCCCCATGTGTAGGGTAGCAAACTGGACGCATAGTCTAGTTAACCTCCCTACCTTTCCTACATTTTTTCTCTCTCTCTCTATTTTGCCCGTTACATCATAGTTAGGCTCATGATGATGACGACGACGACGACGATGTTGCTGCTGCTGCCTGTGATGATGATGATGATGATGGTGATGATGATAATGATGATATGGTTTGCCTCCGTTACGGCAAGCGACGACGACAGTGTGTACGACTACCGAATAGGATACCCCGGCCCCATCAAATGCCTCGCACTTAAAATGACGCTAGAGACCAACAATGACTTGATTTAGATTGATACACTTCACTATGAGAACCCCAATGCCGTAAGTTTCCCAATCATAACTTCATTATTAGCGGACAAAAAATCAAGGGTGAAATTTTAATTTTAATTTCGCGCTGAAATTTCCGTGCGTGACCATTTCAAAATGTATTTTTAGTATTTCCGCAACATGGGCTCAGTGAGAATTTCTGAAAGTTCGTAGCTGGGTCTACGACAGTCAGAGATGTAAATGCACTTCATTTTTATCAATTAGAAGCTTAGGACCTTGTAGAGACTTTCATAATCTCTCACGTCATGATGTGTTTGGTGCAGATCTGAAGATGGCGTCTCCGCCCGCATTTTGAAATGCAAAGCATTTCTTAGCGAACTTCGGTGACTTTGAGCGTATCTATCTGTCGATATATGGCTAGCTTCACATATACCAAATTTGGTATTACGGGACGTGAATGGACGTGCGACGAAGGTACGTGAGTGCTGCGAATAGGATAATAATGAGATGCGTGTCACGTAAAACATGACTACATGCTATGCTCCTAGCGTGCTCGTGGCCGTTTCGATAGCTCCACATATACCAAATTTGGTACCTGCGCCGTTTGCGGGCAGACCGCTACATTAGCACACATGCTCTGGGAGTGCGGGTCGCTTGGACCGGCTTATAGCAAACCCGAGTGGGATGCCTTTCTGCACAGCCCAGAACTTCAGAACCAAATCCTGGCCGTCCAGTGTGCCCGCGACAGGGCCGTCAGGCTAGACCTGCCGGTCACCACGTGGGAGTAGCCGGGTGACGCGTGGCAACCTCAGCGTCTGCACTGGACCATGATAAAGTTGTTCTCACTCACTCACTCATTTCGTGTCGTGAACAGACGACGATGATGAATGACATGTCCTAACATGATAATCATGACATGAAAGTTATGCATGGCATAATTTACGTCGGCCTCGAAACATTGTGCTGATCTTAAAGTGATATATCAACCTTCCTCATTTGTGCTTCGCATATCGATTCTCACTGTACGTGGAATTTGCCATTTTTTCTTTATTTTGTCGCACATTTTGTCGTCATATCGTGGTAAGAGTGGTGCTCAGGATGGTGAAGTTGCACTTAACTAATCTGCCCAAAATCGTTTTTCGGTTCTAACGGTTCTTTATATGTAACATAAGGAGCCTTCGGCCAACATTATCATCGAAAACCTGCGTGACCATAAGTAAGCACCCGCTGCCCCTTTTTTGCGTACGCGTACGCTTCCCAGTGCAATACACGATAGGAGAAAAAAAAAGGGCCTCCGTGTGTTTCCTCTCGGCTGGACATCACTTAGGCAAGCCGACAACGACCACGAAGCTGCCGCGGAAGCAGTTAAATGGAGATAACGATAAGCGACTTATTCCCCCGCACCTGACAAAGCGGAAATTACTGGGCGTCGACCGAGCACACGTCGGCGTCCTCTCGTCTCCTCGTACTCCGTCAATATACCCTCGGCGGTGGCGCAGATACCTCATATTTTGCAATATAAAGCGAATCCCGGCGGCCGCGCTTTTCAATGAACGCGATATTCTAGAGACCTGTGCTAAAAGACAGCGAGGGCTAAAAATTTGCGGAGCCCTCCACTGCGGCGCCAATCATATCGCCGTTTTGGTGCTTTAAAAAATTATCGACTACTGTTATTGCAAATAAAACAAAACAGACAAAGAAAAAAGAACGCGTGGCCTTTTAAGGGGTGCAGCAGCGCATCTTTTATCGAAGCAACCGACCACAGATAATCGTCATTTCGAAAATCGAGATGAGCTTTTAGCGGTACCACAGCACGCGAGCGGTTATTGTTCAAGACATTTTTTTTCTTGTTCTGGTAGAAGTTCTCATAATGTACTCTGCGTCTATGGAGCGGGCGGAAAGGAAAACCCCGTGTCCGAGTGCATTTTTAAAGAGCGCTGGCCGGTCTCCTGACATAGACGTCGCTTGCGAGGCCTGGGGGACAGTGAAGCAGTCGACTGTGATGTTTTGAGCAGGCGCCTCGTGCAGTCATGGGCTGCATCCGAAGCGGGGGCTATTCAAGTTAGTCGCATGCGTTGGCGTATACAGCAGCTATATAGTCCGAGCGGCCTTGCATCCAATCACAGTTTTCTCTAGCATCTTATACGCGCTTAGCAGATGTTGGTCTTTTCGGTGTATTGGATTGGATTGGATAAACTTTTATTTGGTCCTCCAAAACACAGCTCACTGTGTTGCGGGCAGCTCCCACGTGGGGACTGAGATGCCAAGCTCCTCAGCCGCCTCGCGGGCTTGGTGGACAGCCCAGAGCTGATCTGCCAAGGACGAGCTGCGGATTGCCGCCTCCCATCTGGCAGAGGTGATGTGCGATGAATGAGCGAATTTGGTGCACTGCCAGAGCATGTGTTCTAATGAAGCTATTTCCCCACAATGTGGACAAAGATTACTTGGGTATAGGTCAGGGTACATGATGTGTAACATTTTCAAAGTAGGGTACATCCGCGTTTGCAAAAGCCTTAATGTAAGTGCTTGGGGCCGGGTTAGATTTTTGTGAGGTGGAGGGAAAATCCTTCTAGACAGGTAGAAATGTTTAGTGAGCTCGTTATATGTTGTAAGAATTTCCCGGTTATCCCCTTCACTGGTAGAACGCATCCCCGGGGAGGCGCGGTTGGAGAGTTCTCGCGCCGCCTCGTGTGCTGCTTCGTTGAGATTGGGAGGGGAATCGTTGATTTGTCCAAGGTGAGCTGGGAACCAACTCAGAAGATGATGTGTTATGTTCTTGCCTTGCAGTATTTTCAGCGTTTGTTCACAGACCGTCCCCTTGGCGAACGCCCGTAGTGCTGCCATGGAATCACTGTAGACCACTTCAATGTTATCCATCTTGAGTGCTAAGGCGATGGCCACTTGTTCCGCAATGATTGGGTCTTTCGTCCTGACCGTCGCTGAGTTGACGACATGGCCAGCCCCATCGACTACCACTGCCACAAACGCTTTCCCATTGGCGTAGGAAGCCGCGTCAACAAATACGACCCCTCGTTCCTCGTTTGAGACTTGACGAAGTATAGTCCTGGTCCTCGCTACTCTTCTTCCTACGTTGTGTTCTGGATGCATGTTTCTCGGTATAGGAGATACCGTGATAGTCTCCCTGATGTTGTCAGGGATATCATTGTAATTGCGTCTGATTGCTATTGGGTGTTGGCCCAGCTCCTGCAGGATCATTCTCCCCGACCTTGTAGTAGATAACCTTGCAAACTGTGCTCTCTCTTGGGCTTCTGCTATTTCTTCGAGCGTGTTGTGTATGCCAAGCTCAAGCAAACGCTCGGTGCTGATATGTATGGGTAGGCCCAGGACCTTCTTGATAACTTTCCTGAGGAGCACATTCAGTGTCTCGGACTCTGCTCTTGACCAGTTGTGCATTGCTGCCTCGTCTGTGGAGTGACTTAGAACAAACGCATGCATCAACCTGATGAGGTTGTCTTCCTTGATCCCATTTCTTTTGTTGGCCACTCTGCGTATGAGGTGCACCGCACTGTCTGTTTTCCGAGTTAACTGGGCTATAGATTTGCTGTTGGCGCCGGTAGACTCTATCAGCATTCCCAGGACTTTGATGGAGTCGACCCTCTGGATGGCATCCCCTTGATTTGTACGGAGATGGATGTCTATCTGGTTTAACGGCTTCCATCCCCTGGGCTTCGGTCCCCGGTGTGCAGTCCGATAAAGCAAAAGTTCTGACTTACTCGAGGAGCACTTGAGACCGGAAGGGCGAAGGTAGTCTTCTACGGTGTCAATCGCCTCTTGCAGAGCGCTCTCCATCTGCCCCTCGCTTCCACCTGTGCACCAGATGGTAATGTCATCTGCGTAGATGCTGTGCTTCAATCCTTCAATGCTCGATAATTTCTTTGACAGTCCAATCATGGCAATGTTGAACAGCATTGGTGAAATCACTGCCCCTTGTGGCGTGCCCCTTGCTTCTAGTTCGATTGCTGTGGTCTCGATATCTGCAATCTTCATCACGGCTTTCCGATCTGTAAGAAAGGACCATACGTAGTCATAGAAGGCTTTCCCTAGACCAAGCTTGGAAATTGCTTCGAGTATGAATGAGTGGTGGATGTTGTCAAACGCTTTTTCTAGATCTAGGTACAGAATGGCTCTCACGTCTCTGGTTTCATTGTCAATGACCTGGTATTTGATAAGCTTCAATGCATCTTGTGTGGATAGCCCTGCCCTGAATCCAACCATATTGTGTGTATATATGTTGTTATCTTCCAAGTACTTGTTTATCCTGTGCAGTATGGCATGTTCTGCGACCTTGCCGATACATGATGTCAAGGATATTGGCCTCATGTTGTCCAAGTTAGGGGGATTTTCTGGCTTAGGAATAAGGATCGTGCTGGCCAGCTTCCACTGCTCTGGCACCCTGCCTTCTTTCCATGCTGAATTGATCATATCCCTCAGGGTTTCAATTGAATCGTCATCAAGGTTACGCAGGGCCTTGTTTGATATACCGTCCGGGCCAGGGGCCGACCTGCCGTTGAGATCATGCAAGGCTCTTCTGATCTCCTCGATGTTAAAGTCGCCCTCAAGACCTGGATTTGGCGTGCCCTGGTACTGTCTACTTACGCTTACGGGGATCCCGCGAATTACTCCTTTACAAGTGTCGTGGGGTGCCGCGGCGTACGCGCTAACCTCGAAAGCTTTGCCTCCAATGTCAATTTGCTTGACCTTGAGGTATCTTGAAGCTCTGTCTTGGTCCGGAGTGCTTGCCACCATAATGTTCTGCTGCAAGTTGGAACAGATGATGTCCTGCATGGCCTCTTCCTCTTTGACGCCGGCCGCCAGTACTATCGCGTCTGCCATGGCTCCAGTGCCAATTCTCGAGATATTTAATCCTCCACGTGGTCGTAGCACAATTTTGCTGAAGTCCTTAGGTAGTGGCGGCATGCGTCCAGCTCGCACGAATGTATGCTTGGTGTCATACCTACTACGACTGGCTCGAGCGTCTCCCGCAACGCCGGCCTCGGTCGAACTCTTGGCAGCAGGAACGCTAACCGCGGCTTGCTTATTCCTTGAGCGTCTCGTTTCGGCTTCCTTCCAACCCATTTCTTCCGTGCAATCCTCTGGAGAGATGTCCTCTCCATCTACTTGGTATTCCATTCTCAGTTGCAGATACTGGAACGTGCAGAGCGTTGAGTGGCGTTGGCGCCGGGCCGGCGCATCGGCGACAATCGCCTCCTTGGTTAAGCCTAAATCCCCCGGTGGCGTTGCCGTGTAAAAATGTCCCAAAAACGGTTTAAAAGTCCACTCACCGGCACAAAGGTGGTATCTGCTGATTTCTTAAGAACTTAGGCACACGATGAGCGTAAAAACTCGGCGACAAAATCGTGAATACCACAGGAAAGCATTCTTGAAAGCAGGAGCCGATCTTCGCGCGTCCGCACTGGTCGGCACCTAGAGCGTCTCCCCTCCTTTTCGGTGTAGACCTGGCTGTTTTTGCCGATGGTGTCATGACTGCCATGATTTACATGTTATGGTCTTGCTGCGCTCGCGGTAGTTTCGTTCACGTGACATATCGCAAAACTGGTGTGGTACGACATGACTTCATGGCAAACATAAGTGACAGACCCCAACGTGGAAATTATGACATGCATGTCATGTAAGTCACACTCCACGCTCATGGTGCGCTCCTGGTTGTTTCGCTGGCTTCACATATACCAAATTTGGTGCTACGTGACGTCAATGGATTGCGAAGGTATATGACTGGTGCAAACATAATAATCATGACATGCGTGTCATGTAAGAACATGACTACATGGCGTGCTCATGATGCACTATTGGCTGTTTCTCTATCTATAGCTTCACGTATACCAATTTGGTATTATACGTGCTGTGAATGGACGACAAAGCTTGGTAAATGACACGTCCAAACATGATAATCATGACATGCGTGTCATGTAAAACGTGGCTGCATGCTACGCTCATAGCACGATGGCGGCCGTTAAATTTACCTAGCTCCACATACACCAAATTTGGTAACACGTGATGTGAATAGACAACGAAGGTAAATGACACGTTCTTGCACGATAATCATGACATGAAAGTTATGCAAGGCATAATTTACGTCATCCTCCAAATGTTGTGCTGATTTTGAAGTGACATATCAACCTTCCTCATTCGTGCATGGCTTATCATCGATTCCCACTGTACGTGGAATTGGCTTTTTTTTCGCGTTATAGTTTTATTTTTTGACGTATATTTTTCTCACTGCGTGTTTTTCTGTTTCAAGAAGGAGTGAACAAGACCACTCAGTTTCTGTTCTATATATAGGTACGCGAATGGGCGATAGAGGACAGGGGCGTCAGCAGAAATTTTTTTCGGGAGGAGAAGGTAACCTGTTTTTGTTTCTTTCTTGAGGGAGAGAGAGGCAACCCCCGGATGGGGTCATTTTTTGCTCTGTATTTCACGACGAAAAAAAATTTGGGTGGGGGGCACATGCCTGGTGTGCCCCCTCCTGGTAAATGCCACTGATGCAACAGGAGGGTAGGGGGATTCGCACCTCTAGATGCTCTCCGAATAGATTGTCATCCGCATTCTACACTCGGTTATGGCCTGAAATCTTGACAGCATCTCCCACAAGACCGTGGAGCACCTGTCCTTCTCCCGTGAAATACCATCGTGCTAGGGCTGGCTTCCTCTCAAAATGCATTTTTTCTCGGTAATGAAATATCACGTTAAATTGAGCAGCGATGTAAGAGCCGAGCATACTAGCTAAGAATGAAGCATGCGCAAGTAAACATGGCGTTTTGGTCAGAATAATGATTGAATTATTCTGTGTTCCTCCCTCAATACACAAGTGCTTTGGCTTGTGTTGCTGACCACTTGCAAGCAGCGTCGTGTGAGCGTGATAAATGCTAAACTGGTGTTACTACGCGCGTTTTGCCTTTAGCAACACCCCTAGCTCGGTCCTGAGAAGCATTGTACGTGCGGATAGTGCCAGTACAGTATGTATATCGTAACAAGGTGTTTCAAGAAACGTGTCCACTATTCTTGAAAAATTACAGAAAGGAGGTATCAGCGTGCTACTTCTGGCCTTCCTTTCACCGCGGCAGAAGCGATATTCAGATGCGTACAGACAATAATTACGGCAGTAATTAAAAAATAACATGATTAACTTTTTAACCAGTGAAAATAGGTGGTCGAGTCAGATGGACGAATTCAAGTCCTTCCTGGGAATGGTTTATAGCCACTTTGAAATGTCCGGAAGCCCCGTCGCGGTGGTCTAGTGGCTAAGGTACTCGGCTGCTGACCCGCAGGTTGCGGGTTCGTTTCCCGGCTGCGGCGACTGCATTTCCGATGGAGGCGGAAGTGTTGTAGGCCCGTGTGCTCAGATTTGGGTGCACGTTAAAGAACCCCAGGTGGTCGAAATTTCCGGAGCCCTCCACTACGGCGTCTCTCATAATCATACAGTGGTTTTGGGACGTTAAACCCCACAAATCAATCAAAATTATTGATCGAAACAGAAAGGAGGTATCAGCGTGCTACCTCTGGCCTTCCTTTCACCGCGGCAGAAGCGATATTCAGATACGTACATACAATAATTACAGCAGTAATTATAAAAATTAACTTTTTAACCAGTGGAAATAAGTGGTCGAGTCAGATGGACGAATTCACGTCCATCCTGGGAATGGTCTCTAGCCACTCTGAAATGTCCGAAAGGCGGCCACTGGTAATCACCTCGGGGCAATGAAATCTGGCTAATTTAACGGGTGAAATAAAACTGACGCACCAAAGTGCGCATTTACGATTCACTTCGCAAACGCCCTCAAGAACGACACTGTTTCCTTCGCCGTCATCAACCGTCAATATACATACTCGGTTTCGTGGCCGCACAAAAAATGCCGCTCTTTCTAAGCCATTCTGGGGCGCTCTTAGTTTTCTTTCCATGATGAGGTCTCATTCTTCGCTTAGTTCCTCATCATCAGCCCCCAAATCATTAATCGCTTGAATGATTATGGGTTTTCGTGCCAACCCCTTTGTGTTGATCCCCAATTCCTCACACAACAGCAACAAGTCTGACTTCTGCAGCTCCCGTAAGTCCATGATCGTACTGAGTGCTCGCTACTTCCAAAATAACTTTCCGAAACGGCGAAACTGAGTCTTTCGGCAAAGTTAACTACCAGTTCTAAAATTTAACCCTCATTTAGAACCTGGTTCACTCAAGGGAAAAGCCAACCACTCACCCATACGTGATCCATGTCTCGAGCCAGCTGCTTCCCTTGGGTCGACTGTTGTTGTCACTTGTATCTTCGTATCCCACCGCTGGCACCAGTTGTTGTGGATCCCGGTGCTGAGTCGTATCCCACCGCTGCCACCAGTTGCTGCGGATCGGGGGCTGCCCGGTCTCTTGTGGTAGCGTGGTGTAGCTTCGGGTTGAGGAAACGACCGCTTACAAGATGGGGATACGAAAAACAAACAGGTTTATGGCACTATTTATAAATATTTACGGCATAGAAAGGTTGAGAGTTCACAAACCACGAACGTGGTGGTTGAACCGTTACACAGTTCAGAGCGACGTCCCGCACTCTGTGGCGTCCTTATAAGCCCTGTCGGGCTCCTCCTTCTTGAGTGGAACACCAATCACACACACACAACTGGCGACGGGTACGAGCATGTACGGCCCACGTGAGCATCCAATATTGATTCGTGACCACTGCACTGCAAAGTGGCGCCAGAGGGGATCTTCCTCGTCGTGTGTGTGTCGCTGGTCGAGGGGTCCCAAGCTCCGGACAGCAGACATCAAACGGCCCGCCAATCTGTCCGCTCAATTAGCAGGGCACTTTGTGGCGGCGCCCGCCGTTTCTTCAAAGGAAGACGCTGTCTTTGTTGTCCTCTCTGGAACGGCTCACGGCGTCGTGGCGACACGATGTCTCATCCTCCGGCTAGCAGGGACAATACCTGGTGGGCATAGGCAGCCGGCCAGTCGGCTACTTGTTTGAGGATTAAAAGAATCTAGTTGAGAAAGGGGGAACGGTCAGTTCCAGTAACCTTTGCACAGGCGTGTTAAATATTGTTACTCAGTTGTACGCCAAGATGTGTATTCAAGTCTTTTAAATTTTGGAAGTTACGTGATGCGGTGTAATTTTTTTTAAATGGAAACCGCCGAACCAAAGGCTGAAAGATAGCATCGAAGTAATTTAATCATTGTGCGAAAATTTGCATAAAGGTAAAAAACCAAGAAAATGTGTTATTTTTCTAGTGTTTATAGGTTTAGTGTTATGTCGCATGCCTTCACTGTCATGTGGATATAGCGTGAATTGGCATTTAAGGAAGAAGATATTAACATAAACCAAATGATTTCGTAAAATGATTATGTTTGGCGCGACACAGTGGAGTTGTCGTTGCGCGCATTGAGTATTGAGAACATTCTAGTGCACTGTTTTAGCATAAAACCTGTGCATTATTGTGAGGTGCTTTTACCTATGGTTATTTTTGTGTTGTAACGGTGTGTTACAACGTAACGTAAGAAAGACAAAGTGTGAGGGATTAAGCGTTTTGGTTAGTAGTACCGTGTACCTTGCAACGCTGTTAGAATGGGAGTAATTAAGGAGCTCAGGCGAGCCCAGTGGTTTTTTTTTTTTACTCAGAAGCGTTTGCATAAGCAGGTAACTTTAACCAAATGAACCTTAAAGAAAGCAGCATTTGTCTCCTAAGTTTTGTCGATGTTTTCTGCCAAGAATAATCGATTCAGTGATCATATGAGCAGATCAAGCTTTCTCCAACCGTTGAGGTAGACCGTTAGGTCACAGCTTAGGTTAAGCTTTCGGGAGGCTGGTGAGCTTTATGTCTCAGTGGTAGACAATTATGGGCGGCCCGTAAACAAAGACGGACGTTCGGACAAAATTAGCGCTCACTGAATCCGAGTTCCGGACTGATGCTCTCAGCGGGACAGAACCGATGAAAGTAGTCAGCGATGAAAGGGAGCCTGCTGTTTTATATCAGGACGACAATGGTATCAAGCAAAGCTGCGCTTTACTTGCGCCAGAATTTGGGCTCTCGTGAGATAACGTACTGCGCTTCAGGAAAGGAGTGCGCCTGCATAGTGTAGAGCATTCATCAGTGGCAGTGTTATCTCAGAGGGGCTAAATTTAAAGTAGAGACAGTGTCTCCTTACTTGGCTGCAAACCGTGACTTCAAAGAACAGTCGCCTTGTATGGCGGAGCTTGATTCTTCGAAAATATCATTTTGGCATTAGGAAAAGGGCAAATTAAATGGAAACGCTGACGTGCTCTGTCGCTCTTTCTAATCTATCTAGGTGTGCTGTTGATGTATCAAAATTGATATTTCAGTTTTTTTTCTCGTGCATCTTATTACAAGAATGTTTAAGGTAGCACGTTTGGTTTCTCAGCACAAGTGAGTCCTGATAGTTTTGAGTGTGAGTTTTTTGTTAAGGCTAGTGAATAAATTGGTTTGCCATCCCTCTTTTGGCTGGGTTTGTTCGAAGGGGGCCGAGTGCTTGCTTGTGCATGTGGTTCAGTTTCAGAAACGGTGTCGAAGATTCGGCATTTACCCAGACCATGCCACCAGCGAAGGCCAGTTCCTGGCATTCAACTACGGACCCTTTCGTCGTCCCTGCGAGCAGCAGCGGTGACTGCTGCCCTCTGTGACTCATCTGGCGAGGGGGAAGCTGTTATGACCGTCGTCAGCAGACGCCATGCTGTCGCTGAGAAGCGTAGCCGGGCAGCGTTCCCACGCCTGGAACCAAGTTTTCTCGGAACAAGCGTCCAGAGATGACGGGGGAGCGGCGCTCTTTTAATCCTCAAACAAGTAGCCGACTGGCCGGCTGCCTATGCCCGCCAGGTATTGTCCCTGCTAGCCGGAGGATGAGACGTCGTGTCGCCACGAAGCTATCAGCCGTTCCAGAGAGGACAACAAAGACAGCGTCTTCCTTGGAAGAAACCGCGGCCACCGCCACAAATTGCCCTGCTAATTGAGCGGACAGATTGGCGGACCGTTTGACGTCTGCTGTCCGGAGCTTGGGACCCCTCGACCAGCGACACACACACGACGAGGAAGAGCCCCTCTGGCGCCACTTTGCAGTGCAGTGATCACGACTCAATATTGGATGCTCACGTGGGCCGTACATGCTCCTACCCCTCGCCTGTTGTGTGTGTGTGATTGGTGTTCCACTCAAGAAGGAGGAGCCCGACAAGGCTTATAAGGACGCCGCAGAGTGCGGGACGTCGCTCTGAACTGTGTAACGGTTCAACCACCACGTTCGTGGTTTGTGAACTCTCAACCTTTCTATGCCGTAAATATTTGTAAATAGTGCCATAAACCTGTTTGTTTTTCCTATCCCCATCTTGTAAGCGGTCGTTTCCTCAACCCGAAGCTACACCACGCAACCACAAGAGACCGGGCAGCCCCCGATCCGCAACACTGTCCCATGGCCGCTTATCGACGCTCGCTTATCCTCGTCCCCCGATCTGAGGACCATTGTGTTTTGCATCTTTAACAACTGAACGGACAGTGTTAGGGTAGGCGCACACACACGAAAAATGGTTTGTGTTGATGCAAAGCATGTTTCATTCGCATTTCAGCACACTCGGACGTAATGATTTCGCCAACGGTGTCGTGCTGGCCGTCGCATGTTGAGCCCCGTTCCGATGGTTTCGGTTCTCCCCGACGCGCCGTGCTGTGCACGTGGTATTCGCACCGAAGAGAGTCACACCTTCTGCTTCTCATTCGAATGTAAATAACAGAGGATAATTTGCTCAGTGAACATGGCCGCCATCCGGTATGGCTGCCGTGCTCCCAACCGGGCTGCAGAAATCATAGGTGCCTTTTTCCTCTTCTAACCACTACCACCGCTTCACAACGAGTGACGTCAGAGATCTTTTCAGCATGGATGATTTGAGGCACGGAGGAAGGAAAAACGTCCTTCATGCTTCTCAGTTGTTTCTGTCCTCCATGCATGGTGATGAGTCTCTGTCGTTTTTATGTATGTTTGTTAAGTCAAAGGGCAGTCTTTCGGATAAAAAAAAAGATAGAGTACTGATAGATAGGGCGTAGGCCCTGTGCAGCATTCACCGGATGAACTCTTGATTGTTTCACTACCAGTCATTTTTTTGCCGCAGTGCGAAGGGTGGCCAGAGAACACGGGTAGTGGTGTCAGTTGATTGACCGTGCATCAAGGATGCCATTGGTCATCTTGTGCTTGCTACAAAAAACTGCGCGAACTAGAATTGACGTTTGAAATGTACGGTACTAGCATGGGGTGATTCGCACAGGGCCTGCCTGACGGATTTGCCGCAGTGGTATACGCCGCTAGCGAGTGGCACGTGGCTGCATGGAACAGAATATTTAACATGCCATGTTTTACAGGCATACTACGCTGTCGTCATTACTCGTGCTGTCAGCAACAGTTGCTTCTTCAACAGAAACACACGTCTTTAACTTCCCATTAAGTAGCGCTTGTGTCACAGCCTTGCTCAGGCTCGAAGCGTGCGCAATTAACTGCATTCGGATGTTGCAGGTTTCATCAGCGCGACCAAAACAAGGATATCGAAAAGAATACACACGTATGCCTTTTGCAACGTAGAAATTGCGAAAATTCGTCGAACAACAACACTTTTCTGAAGGTACCGGTTAAGGGCACGAGAAAAGTTCAACAGAGAGCCGTGGATTGTAGTCGTAACTGCAGTTT